>JALBCR010001822.1:0-103387 GCA_030710515.1 Abscondita cerata
TCAGTATTACTTCGTTCAGTTACGTATTGCTTAAAAATTAACAAAGTTTAAAAGGAGCGGGTTTGTAAACATTTATATGGTTTACTAATTTGGAGGACATCTGAAGTTAAGCAATATTTTGTATTCTCTGTCCTGATTATCTGTGTTTTCCATTATTTTGTTTACTATTTCTTTATCCTATTCTTTTTCGTCATTGTCGTGACTGGCGCTTGGACCGGACTATTATATGACGTCATGCAATGGCTGTGTTGTTATATTTTATGTTCTTATTTACCTTCTATAATGATTACACATTTATTAATACTGTGTTTCATATTTGCTGTTACATTTTAATTACATGTTGTTCCTGAGAATCACTTTGGCATGTTTAGGTTTAAGTGGTTTTCTTAAACCTTGTAGTAAATGCTTTGCCAAGACGAACTAATCCACAATTGCACACGTTTTCGTCACCACACTGTACAGGTTTGTACTGATCTTCTGAGGCACCATACATAACACTTACATCAATTCACAATATTTAAAATGTACCATACGATTAAATAAATAAATTTTAATTTCTACAAAAAGCAATCACTTTTTGTGTTAAATGGAACACCCTGTATTTTTGAGTCTGTCGGGTGCAGGTTTTGAAATTACTTTCAAATCATATAAGCATAGTTAGGATTACGGCTACTACCCTAAAAATATTTGCAATTTTCTACTATTGGAGCGTACCAGATCTGTAATCGAATTACCATGATTAGTATTATTTGAGGAACATCACATTTATTTATTTATTCGTATGGTACATTTTAAATATTGCATTGTGATGTAAGTGTTATGTATAGTGTCCCAGAAGATCAGTATAAGCCTGTATAGTGTGATGACGCGACCGTGTGCAATAGTGGATTAGTTCGTCTTGGCAAAGCATTTACTTCAAGGTTTAAGAAAACCACTTAAACCTAAACATGCCAACCCTTACCCACCTTAGTATTCACATGTAATAATATTAATTAAGTACGTAAACATTATAGAAGGTAAATACGAACATAAAATATAACATCACATAAAGGATTGTGATAATTATGATTTGAACGAACTTAAACTTCACGACGTATAGAAAAAAAACAACAAACAATGTTTATGTATTGTTGGTTGCTTTAAAGAGGGTCATTTAATAGGTCACTGTTTGTACAGTCTTTCGCGTTTATAATGGCGCAGTTTACAGCAGGCACATAAATTAGTCGTTCCCTTTAATTACGTAGATACATAAACAAAATAAAATGGGATAGATTTTGCTATTGTATAGGTAAACTCCACACCGGATTAACAAAACTTAGGGCCTGAAGCTATAACTTGGAACTGTAAATTTTGCAAAGAGTGATTCATTAAATTTCAGAAATTTAAAACAGGTAAACGTATTCAATGAGAAGGATAAAACCATAAACACTTTAAATAATTAGGAGATTACAATTTAAAATGTTGATATAATTCATAGGACAACATATTGATTTTGAAATAAAACAAGAATTTAAATGTGCAAACATCAGGATTAGCACATATTTGTAAAATTTTGATAAGTAAGAAACAATTGTTATGTTTATCACAGTAATTACATTACATTAAGGTGTATTTTATCTTTTTCTGGGCTTAAAACAAATATTTTCTATAACAATACATTGATTTTCGGACAATGACCATGATTAATCTCTTAAACTATTGTGATGACAAAAATGGTTGTTTAATTCTGAATAAAAAAACATCGCAACTTTCACTTTCAAAAATCTTCTATTATGGCATTTTTTACTATGAAGAGTTATTTATTAAGTTTTACATGAAACTACTATATCTAACTGCAGATGAAGGTTGAACTTTTATGAAATCATCATATGTATAGTAGTTTACAGTTTCAAATTATAGCTTCAGGCCCTCAGTTTTGTGAAGCCTACCTAATCAATAGCAAAATTTATTTTATCTATTTTATTTGATTTATATGTATGCAATTAAAGGGGAACAACTAATACATGTACCTGCTCTTAACCGCGCCACTTTAAACGCGAAAGACTGTACATGGACTGTTTGTACATGGAATTCAGTTTTTTCCCTCGGCATACGAGCCAAAGAAAGTTTAGTAGTTTAGTTTAGTTTCTTCTTTGTTGACAACAAACAATGTTTATGTATTGTTGGTTGCTTTAAAAAAGGTCATTTAATATGTCACTGCTTGTACATGGACTATATTTGTACATGGAATTCAGTTTTGTTACGTTTCCTAATTCCCTAATACGGCCCTGAAATAATGTCATTCGTAGTAAGCTCAAATATATTAATTAACACTTATCTCACAATAGTTAGTGTTGAGGATCAGATAATTGCATAAATGAAATAAAATATAAATAATCCTATGAATTTCATTTTGACTATTGAAAATTTTAATAAATAAACAATTTCAATATTAAATAGAAGTAGTAAACTATTTTGGCCAAACTCCGAAGACACATCCTAAGATTCAGTTTTTTACCTTGTATTTGTCTATGTAAACAAAAAATTTTAAATTTGAAAATGCAGGGTGTTGTTTTGAGGGTTAACAAATTTGTAAATATTTTGTGAATCCGGACATGGATTTTCTTTGCATGAATATTTTTATGGATTTGGCATATTATGAAACATGTGTAGCCCAAATATTAAAAAGAGATCATAAGTTATAAGCCATTAAAAAAATATATAAAACACATCTTCCATTCAAGAGGAGAACGATTGTCGTCTTTGATAAGTACAAATTGCGCATAGGTAGAATTGGGTGTTTTCATAAAATTTATATTTAAGAAAATTGTACTTTAGTGTTAAGTCATAAACGTAAAAAGAAAACCTCAGTACTACAAAAATATATAATTTACTCAGTATTAAATATTTTCATTTTAAAAATTTCCAAAACACTATCTTTTAAAATAATGTTTTAAACGCATTGACATTCATCGTGACGTCAATACTCGTATAAATCCAATATAAATGGTGGTTTGTTCATGTAAATCACCACTAATTTGTTACTCGAAAAAACAATTGCATACAAATTAAACAACCCATATTATGTTATTTATAAGAGAATTGACGTCACGATATGGACGACTATTTCGGTGCCAATTTTCAGTATTTAAATTAAATAATAATAATAATAATAATAAATACTTATTAAGCAAAAATGAAACAGTTACTCAAAAGGACAGAGTTTGCAAAGCGATCTTTCACTCTGCCTTTAAACTTTTATATCACATTTTACAATAGTAGTAAACAATATACAAATATAGTAATGTAATAGCAAATAGCAAAAAAAACAAATATATGTATCGCAAAAAAATAATCAAATCGTGTTTTGAACTTATACGAGTATTATCTTACTTACCTACATAAACCTTCTATTTCTAATAAACGTATTTTTAATTATTTTTTATGATTTATATAGTAGAGACAAAAGTGAAAAAACTAAATTTAAAAAATAAGACGCATTATACACAAAACAGCGTTTAAATTTTGAGGTAGTATGTTTCGGTATGCTGTAATTTTTATTCCGAATGTTTACATCATGTTGCTGTGATCTCAATACCAACTCGTTAAACAATTTATAAAGGACACTTAAAGTTAATTAATTTATATAAAATACACAATAGATATAGTTCGATCTTTGTTCGGTGTTCAATTCCTCTGTTGTTTTTAAATACGGAGTCATGTGTTCTTTAAAAAGAATGTTGTACGCAAATCTCATACAAGCGTTTTGGTTTTTTGTATTTTGTTCTTATTGTATTGAGTTAAGTAATTGTAGTAATACACAGGAACAGTAATCTAGGGTGGGATAAATCAAACTTTTTGTTAGATTAACCTTAATGATGAAACTCAATAAATATTTTATCCTATTTATCATTTTTAACGACATTGAACAAATTTTATTTACATGATTCTCAAAACTTAAATTCTTGTCAAGGTAACAACCTAAACTTTTGCCGTTGATGACCACTTAATGTTTTCAACATTTAAGACTAAATTAATTTTACTTAAGTCTATCTGTGATAAAAGATGTTCACCACATAAAGGAATCGATTTATTTGGATTTAGGTTAAGACCATTATTTTTACACCATCTTGCAATATTTCACAACTTTTTTAGTTTAATAGGTTTGCACGAGATATATAATTGAACATCATCTGCATACAAGTGATATTTTATATGCTTAAGTGACTTAGTAATATCAAATCTAAATAAAGAAAATAATATGGGTCCAAGAATACTACCCTGTGGTACACCACTCTTACTTTCAATCATGTTGGAATATTGGTTTTTATACCTAACACTCTGTACCCGACCAGTAATGTAATTTTAAAACCACTGAAGTTCGATATCTTGAACACTTATATGATTCAGTTTTGCTAAAAGTAACTCAAAATTAACTAAATCAAACGCTTTACTCTGATCGAGAAGAATTAATATGGTAATTTCCGACTTATTCATGGCAATGCTAATGTCACTTGTGATTTTGAGTAATGCAGTTTGTGTGCTATGTTTTTGACGAAAGCCTGACTGTAAATATGGAAGAATGGTGTTTTTTTCTAAATAAGTTTGAAATTGTTCAAACACTATCTTTTCAATTATTTTGGAAAAGATTGGTAAAATACTTATTGGTCGTAAGGTGGGTGAGCCAAATAAAGCCTATGTCCTAATAAAGGCCTATTTTTTAAATTTCCCGCTTTAGCATTTCAAATGGCCGCCAATGGTTGTAGAAGTGTGCGCAGACAAGCACAGCAAGTGCACGTGCCGCAAGCGTGTTGCAACCTGAAGTCGGAAACAACCACGACGCGGGAGCGCAGGCTTGTTTTTATAAAATTCTAGCAGAGTAAACAGTAAGTGTTTTTATTTTTATTCGTACACGGTGTGCTGTATTTTGTCAATAGGATAATTATACGTTTAACCATCTCCTCACATAAGTGAAAAAGCTGTAACTCGGCGTATTCCATATAATTGTTGTTTTGTTTAGCCATGTGCCATGCCCTAATAAAGCCTATAAAAATAATGTATAGGCCTTATAACGGCACAGGTACAGGCCTTATTAAGACAATGTTTTATGTCAGTTAGAAACGTATCACAGTAAAATAGTAAACCCTTGTTTTCAGTAACATCATGGAAAACGAATCATCAGCTTCCACCACAAAGAAAAAAAGAGCTCAATGGACTTCGCAACAGATGGAAACGCTGTTAAAATGGTAGAAAGGAGTATATTATCTACATATGCTGCTGCAGCCAGATACAACATCCTAAGAAAAACCCTACGCAACCATCCAGCGAGTGGTTCGACTACACGAAAACTAGGTCGGTCGACTATATTGACTACAAAACAAGAAGCTGTACTTGTAAGAAGAACATACGTTTGGCTGATGTTGGAGTGTCGATGACTCCAAAGATGTTGCGCGTACAGGCTTTTTCATTCTGTAAAATTAAGAAAACTCCAAACACTTTCAATGATGCCAAAAATCCCGCGGGGAAGAAATGGTTGAGGTTATTTCTCAAACGACACCCTGAATTAGCACATCGTAAAGCACAGATAATAAACCCGGCTCGTGCTCAAAAATTTAATAAAGATATTGTTGGCGATTACTTTTCCAAATACAAAAGCGTGCTGGATAGACTTGGAATTGAACATAAACCTGAAAGCATTTACAACATCGATGAAAAAAATTGTCGCATATCTTTGCACCATCAGCAGGAAGTTCTGACAGCCAAAGAGAGAAAGAGAGTTCATCAAATAGCGAATGAGCATGCTGAAAGTGTGACTGTTGTAGGCTGTGGAAATGCTATAGGATCAGCTATTCCGCCAATAAAATTATTCAAAGGCATGAGACTAAAGCCAGAATTCCAAGATAATTTACCTCCAGGCTCTCTGTGAAGATGACGCCAAAAGGAAGTATGACGACAAGAACTTTTATAGAGTTTATTAATCATTTGCATAAATACAGAACATCAGGGCCATGTCTCCTCATATTTAATGGTGCAAAATGCCACCTGGACTTTACTATTGTGAGAAAGTGAGAAATTGTTTTTTTTTTTTTTTTTTTATGGGAATAATTAAGAGTTTTAAAAATTTTTTTTTTTTATTTTTTTTTTTTTTTTTTTTTTTTTTTTATGAGACCATTGCCCCCCCCCACTATGTCTTATCTCACAATGTGTGATATTACCAATATTGAATGTTTCGCCTACAGGGTTATATCCATTTTAACCCGATGGTTTTTTTTTAGGGGGGTTTTGCCCCCTTTGTTTTTTTTTATTTAATATCCTTAAAAAAAAAAAAATAATGTTTTTTTTTTTTTAATAAAAAAAAAAAAAAAATAAAAATAAAAAATAAAAAAAAAAAAATTTAGATAAAAAAAATAAAGAAATTTTTATTTTTCCTTTTTTTTTTTTATTAATTAAAATTTTTAAATTCATAATTTTTTAAAAAAAAAAAAAACAAATTTTTTTTTTTAATAATTTTTACCAACTCCTAAGTTTAAAGTTGCAGCGACTGCTCTACGCAAGAAGTCTCTGAATTACAGGGCTCAAGAGGTAACAAAGATTTGTTTGGTGACAAGAATTTTACATTACAGATTACTGCTGTACCATCGTCAAGAGTAGAAGATGTTCCTGGTACTTCTTCCATGATAAAGATTATCACAAAGACACGAAAATCAGCGTGAGTTACTGGATCTAAATCAAAACGTTACGATAATAAACCTTCTTGGTACTGTCCAGGTTCTAAAGAAGATCGAGTTGATGATATGCGACAATGTCTTAATTGTGGTGTTTGGTATCATGAGGTGTGTGTTGGATTCACACCCGCTGATAAAATATTTTATAGTTCAGGAGATTGTTTTAAAAAAAGATGAAAAAGGCTGCTCAATATAGCACCTTTACATGATGAGAAACTCGTTAAGTCTGATCTAAATTGATCAAAAGGAATTAATAGGATCTCATTAGATTTAATTTAAGTATTGACAACGTTTTGTATTAATTAAGAAGTTGAATGCTTACTTGTTTTTATTAAGGCTTTATTAAGACACAGGGTTCCCAATAAGGCTTTCATTTATTACAAAGTTTAATAAATAAATATGAGTATTTCAAATTACCAGTGCATTTTTATTCTAAACCTGCTAGTTAGCTAATAAAAAAAATTAAGGTGGGCCTTATTTGGTAAACTTATCTTATGTCAGAAATATTATATACATTTGGTGCTTTTTGGATAATGTACAATTACTGCACTTTTCCATTCAATAGGGAACAGCCTTGTTTCCAGTGAATAGTTCATTAAGTGGACTAAGACCTCAACACAATGTGGCAAAATTAATGTATCATTTGTCTACTTAAATTATCTATACCTACTGCATTTGATTTAACCGTTTTGAAGAGTCTATAAATGTCATGTCAACCATACAGAACATATTTTTTAAAATTGTACAGAAAATTTAGAAGTAATAAAAGAATTTTTGTGAAAACTAGAACTCAAAAACTATTTATTATAAATAAAGAAGTAGAAGTAAATATGTTGGCATATCTGGACATTTTAAGGTGCATTTTGAAGAGCATTGAAACTAATTTGAAGCTAAAAATCTAAAATTGAATCTTATTTTGCAGCCATTCACGGCTAACTAGTCTAAAAGGAAAATATGCTAATAATTCGCTTATTTTCAATTTTAAGCCAATATTGCATATGACCTTTTTGTTCTGTGGGTGATTTGCAAATAATAATAATAATAATAATAATAATAATAATGTCTTTTATTGAAGCAAAATAGAAAAAACAATATAATTCAGATAATTAAACATAGTGAGCACTGAGCACATTTGCATAAATTTATAAATATATATATATATAATACATAACTTCAGTGTAGTGCTATTAGTTTGTTTCAACTGGGCGAAGTTCAGATAGTTATTTAAAAAAAAATGGAACCTCTGCTCTTACACTTAACCCATTATATTCTTATATTAAACTTTAGTGAAGCGATAAATTAAAAAGCGATGGAGACGGTCCTAAGATTAAAATTAAAGTAAGAGAAAAAAAAATATATTTAATAAATGAGTAAATAATAGGATATACTACAGAATAATACGAAATTGATCATTTAATATGAGAAATAACAGAAAATTATGATGGGATTACCTAAACTAATGATTTTTCTAAAAGATTTTGCGTAGTTGCAGTTTGAATGCACGTGATTCAGAGTTTTTTAAATAAGTGGGTAAAGAGTTATAAAGTTTAGAAATAGTGTAAGAATATGATCGTTGATAGAAAGTAGTACGATGTACAGGAGGGGTAATATAATTTTTATAGCGAATATTGATTGAATGAGATTTGTATCTTAATTGAACTTTTTCGAATAAGTAGCTTGGTGTTTTTGTGACTATAATGTTATGAAAAAGGGTAGCACTATGCAATAAACGTCTGTTTTCCATATTTAGCCATTCAATATTTTTCAAAGTATAAGAAATCTTTTCAAATTTTCTTATTCCGTAGATCAGTCTTAAGCATGAATTTTGCATACATTGAATTCTTCTTTTGTCAATGCTATCAAGGCAAGGTCCATAAACACTATCACAATGATTAAACTGGGATAGTACTAAAGAATTACAAAGTACCGATTTAATCTTGGATGATAAACTAAAACGACTATTAAAGATTATTTTTAAATTTAAATATGCTTTTTCATCATACTTGATACGTGTTCTCTAAATCTAAGATTTTGATCTATTATAACTCAAGAATTTTGACATACGGTTTTATTTGTAAAACGTGACCCTTAATATTAATAACAAAATTCCTATAATTGTTTCTTATTTTAGGTTTTCCAAATAAAATAGTATAACTTTTACTAAGATTTATTTTAAGTCCGTGCTCTTCAGAACACTGAGTAATGTTATTTAAATCTGCATTTATTTTTGATAAAGCGTCATCTATTTCTTTAACGTTAAAGCTATAACATAACTGTAAGTCGTCAGCGTATATGTAGGGCTTACAGTATTTTAAAGATTTTATTAACTTAAATGTATATATATTATATAGAAGTGGCCCAAGAATAGAACCCTGTGGCACTCCAAATTTTATTTGTAATTGATGTGATTTAGACTGGTTACACACAACAGCTTGATAGCGATCTGTCAAAAAACTCTTTATCATATTAATTGATTTCAAATTGAAACCTATATAGTTTAGAATTGCTAATAGAATTTGTCTGTCAAGAGTGTCGAAAGCTTTGGAATAATCTAAAGTAACCATTAATGACAACTTTTCACTGTCAGTTGCAGAAAAGATGTCGTCAGTGAGGTTTAGCAGAGATGTAGCACAACTATACCCCTTCCTAAAACCAGACTGCGTTTTAGGTAAAATTTTATGGTTTGTGATATATTTGTCTATTTGTACAGCTAATATTTTCTCAAAAATTTTTGAAAACGCTGGAAGGATACTAATTGGTCTTAAATCAGAATAGCTTTTAGGATTTGTAGTTTTAGGAATAGGTATAATATGTGCCACTTTCCAACAATTAGGAAACACAGATTCGAGCAGGCACGAATTAATAATGTGAACTAAAATTGGAATTAAATAAGGACAACATAGTTGTAACATGTTAATACTTATACCATCAGATCCTACAGCATTACTTTTAATATTATTAACAATGTCTAGAACCTCGTCGTTATCTGTTAGTGTAAAACTGAAGCATTCTTGATTTATATCAAACTTATTGTTATTATAAAAACTTGTGTATTTATTGTTATCTGACTTCAAAGACCTATCAAGTTCAAGAAAAAATAATTTATGTTGTTAGGATCATTTAACTCATCAGGAATATTAGTTTTGAGTTAAAATGTACACCAGTATGTTTCAATTCCTTCCACAACTTTTGGTTCCAAAAGTGTTTACCGAATAAGTTAAATAATTCTTTTTCCTTGTCTTATGGCAGAACTTACGTTGTTACGTAGTTTTTATATTCACTCAATGAAGAGGATTTTTGACTTTTTAAATTTTTGTAACATTTTATCCCTAGCAGCAATCATTATTTTAATATTATCTGTTAACCAAGGTTTTTTAGGTTTTGTGATTCTAACAGTCTTTATTTGAGAGTGATTATTAAAAAGTGTCAAAGGGTGATATTAAAAAATTTATTTTGTCATCAACATTATGAATTTTAAAAAGATTATCCCAAGACACGCGCAGTAAGTCATTATAAAAGTTATTGTAATCAAATTTTTTGAAATCACGGTAGGTATAAAATACTAATTTTTTATCAATTTTCTCACCAACTTCATATTCACAATAAATTAGCTCATGATCAGACATTTCATGTAAATTAAATACTCCTACATTTTTAATAATCTTATCTGAATTTACGATAAGAAGATCAATGAGTGTAGAACTATTAGCGACAATACGAGTTGGTTCCTGTATAATTTGTTTTAGACCAAACCCATCTAGCATTGACAATAATTGTATAGTAGCGGAACAATGTATATCAAGTATATTGATGTTGAAATCTCCCATACAAATAAATTGATCACATAATGGAATAATAAAAGAAACGATGTCTTCAAAAATATTTAAGAAATCAATTAGAGACGAATTGGGTTTTCTATAAATGGTGCCTATAATGATTATTTTGGAGGCAAATGTGAGTTTAATCCAAATGTCTTCCATTAAATTACTTTTAAATGGTACAGATAAGATAGTAAATTTGAAATTACTATTTATATAAATACCTACTCCTCCACCCCATGTTAAAGTTACTCGATCCGTATGAGAAAAATTATATCCGGGGATATCCACCAAAGCGATATCGACTTTATTTGATAGCCATGTTTCACTAACGCCTATGATATCAAACTTATTTGATTGAATGTATTCTTTTTTATCAAAAAATTGTTTATTAAAGACCTGGAATTAAAGTGTGCAATTCTAATAGTACTACTCATCATTATAACATAAACGATAATAATAATCATAAATAAGTATAAGATAAACTAAACATAATAATGTATTGGATAAAACAAAAAGCAAGATACTGATAACAGAAATAAAAAGAGATTCATGCGCAAAACTCATTGCAAAACATTATTTAAGTCAGTAACTTTGGAGATGCGGAATACTTTGCTGTTTTCTTTGGCTCTTATAAATATCTTACCATTTTTAGTCCATACAAATTGTAACTTATGTTCCTTCTGAAACTTCTTGGCATGTGCCAACAAGTGTCTATTTACAGCCGTTAACGATTCATTAACATATATAGGATTGTTGTTTGAAGCAGTCTTTTCACCAAAGTAGTTGGGAAGCTGCGTAGTACTAAAATTACGTTTAACTTTTCTACACTTCAGAAATTCTTCTTTATCCCAGCGTCTTACGAATTTGACTATTATAGATCTAGGTTGATTGAGTTTAGTAGGGTTAGTTTTCATCCTGTGACAAACGTCAATCATTTGTGATTCAACTTTAAATCCTAGCGTAGCACCAATTTGCTGAACGGTGACAAATACATTTTCATTCCTTACTTCTGGAACACCAATAATTTCTAAACTATTTAGTCGCGTATACTGTTCCAAATCATTCAATTGTCTATTTAGAGTTTGGTTCTCATCTTGTAATTTTAAATTATTTGTTTCAAGCTGCTCAATGCGGTTTAAATGGTCCAGAAGAGTTTGTTCTTGATTTTTAATATTTCGTTGCAGTCCTCTATTTTTCATGGCATAAGTTAAGGGAAGTTTTAATTTCGATCTGCTCAGATCTTAATAAGCGTAATTCCGTCAAAATTTCACTCAAAATCGCTTTTTCGCTATCTCTAGAACAGATTTTACACTTCCATTCGTTTCTGTTACCAGTAGTGTAATTGCCACATTTATCATGGAAAATCATCTCACAAACACAACATTTAATTGTGCCACTATCATTACGCGTAACAGAATTTCCACAATGATTGCAGTTTGAAGGCATCTTTTCTACGTAAGTAAATATGCAATACAAGGTCGGAATACGTATAAACTGATAAGATTTATAACTATTGTTAAATGTAACAACTATAAATGTCCTTATTAATCGTTTATAGCATTTAACTTTGTAGTAAATATTATGCGTTATGATCAACTTGCATTTCAATTGATTAATCACCCAAAAGAAAGATTTAAATACACCAAAAATCACTTATTTTAAATATTTTTATAAGACCACCGATAGAAACAACCATCACGTTCTAGTTTTCGCGATCTAATGTTACAGTAAGAAATGTATGTACAGTGTCCCATTAAAAAAAAACATTTTCCTCATTTTCTCTTACAACGCTACATTCAATTGTTTTTTTGATTTCAACATCGTAATCAGCGGAAAAAAAGCTACTAATTTGCTAATTAAACTGACTTTGTATCTCCACGAATAACAAAGTTACCAATGGTGCGCACTAAATTTAGAACATCCTTTATAGTTAATATTTAGATTTAAGTTGTTTACTTTAGTTTCTAAGTCACGTAAATTGTATAAGGAATTTCAATTTAGGTGTAATCTATCCTTCTCTAATTCATTTTAACATATTTTTTTCAATTTCTATAACGATACGTTTGTTGTTTATTCTGTGTGTTATGCATCCCTAAATAGCAGTACACTAACATGTGGTCTGTCACGTTCAACATGTCAATAACATTACATTTAACAACATTTATATTATTGTTTACACAAATCACATCAATCAAGGACTCACATACTGATGTAATACGTGTAGGTTCATCTACAATTAAAATCTGAAATCATTGAAAGAAATTTCTTTGAATCGCTACTAGTTTTGTTTAAAAGGTTGATGTTGATGTCTCCCAATAAAATTACAGCATCCGTACTTACATATAAATTTTCTAACACTTCATAATATTATTAAGGCTGTTCATATTTGTACCAGGTCTTCTATAAACTACACCCACAGCTACGTTCATTTTATTATACTCAATAATTAACCACAGTTGTTCAAGACTACTGTCGTTATTAATATTACTGTAAGACACTTTATATTTTATTGTGTTTTTTTAAATAAATTGCAACTCCACCGCCATGAGTGTTTCGATCACATCGAATAATGTTATAATTAGGGACAGATACATAATTACTGGGAGTGTTTTTATCCAGCCAAGTTTCACAAACACCTAGACAGTTAAACGAATATTTTTGTACTACATCTGAAAACAATTGAAATCCTGTATTGAGTGATCGTATATAAATATGGAGCAACTGAAATGATTAGTTTTTTGGTTTTGTAATAGTTGGCAAACCATTTACATAGCGAATAATAACCCTTTCTCCCTTATTCAGTCTTTCGAGGGCTTCTGTTTTAATTTTTTGTAATGTTCACATTGCATAATTGTTTCGTCCATTCCAATTAAGACATCATAGTTGGAAGACTTTAGTTTGCTTTTGTATACAGTTTGCTCTTTTCGAGCCCTTCTAGGTGGAGGTGAATGAAACAACAACTCAATATGTTGTCAACGCCGACGTTTCGCCCCCTATGCGTAAGGGCTTTGTCAAGGCTCATAACAGATAAAAGTTGGTAGTTATCTGTTATGAGCCTTGATAAAGCCTTAGCAGGGGAAACGAAACTCGGCGTTAACATATTGAGATGTTGTTTCATTCACCTCCACTAGAAAGAACTCGAAAAGAGCAAACTATATTCAAAATTTATAATCTTGGAGGAATACTCACCTGATTTTGTTTGCTTTTTGTGTTACAATTTTCAGTACCTCTTCTTTATTTTTCAGGGGCGCGATTTATTCCTTTCTAGTTGTTTACCTAATCTAACTGTCATTACATTTTCAGTGTTAATGTCAGGAGCGATATGACAAATAACATCTCTTGCGTTTTTTAAGTCTTCGGCAGTTCTAGTATTTATGTCATCAGATACTGATTCCTTTAGTTTGTAAATTATTATATTTTTTGATTAGATATTTCGTAAATTAATTGTTCCATATTCCAGTTAGTTTACGGTTTTGATTTTAGCTTTCGTTGCAATTCCGCCACTGTGTTATTTAATTTATTAATAGACTCAAGCAGAGTAGGAATTATTTTACATCCCGAGCATTCCTTAACGGTTAATAGAATCGTTTCTCAATTAATTGTAACTTAAACATACACTTTTTAAAAGTAAAAAGTACACGATAATTAAAAAAAATTAAAATTGGCGAACGTCTTTTATGTGTATGGGCTTCGATTTTACATATTTTATAAAAAGTTGGAAAATACTCAATTATCCTGCAACCTGCTTCCTTCACTTCTGCCTTCAAATTTTATTGCCATGTTAGCGTTACGAAGATTCTTAACAAAAATTAACATTCTTCGAAAAAGGAATGCGTTCCAGGTCTTGGGATCGCAGGTTAGGGGCCAAGAAGACATGAGTTGAGTATAGCTTCAACTTAACAAAGAAACGTTATTTAGAATAATTTTATTTATCAATGTCTTACAAGATTTAATGTTATACTCCAAAATGGAAATACCAAGAAGTACCGTGTCTAGGAGGTATAAACTTCCATTTTGTTTTCTACTCTAATGGTACCATCTGAGTGTAAAAAAAAATGAAAAATCATAACGAAAAGGCTATATTTGTGTTTCTCTCAGATTGCACGCTTTAGCAAGCTTCTGAGCTCAACACAAAATAAACACCTTTGTTCGGACTTATGCATGCTACGCCAATGGTTGATGCGTTGCACAACAAGGTAGGGGGTGAAACGCGACGGAACAGGGCAGAGAACTTTGAGAGAATAAAAACAGATAGTCTTTAGAAAGCACGTTGTACGCACATTTTATTTAACACCACCTGATTACGCCGTATTTCGGGAACCAACGCAAAACCAAAAGAAAACCGAACAAAATGGTCCTTCAGCCACCGGATATGTGCGTATAAAACAATTGCAAGACATCGTTATTTGGCGAGTGCTCTAAACCGTTTCCTTTGTCATAACTTGAACATTCCCTTAGTAATTTCGTTTTAATACATTCCACGCTTCAAGTTAGCCAACAAATTGTTTTTTCGATTTAATATTTACGGTTTCATACGGATAGCATATTTGATTTCGATTTAGTTTATATTAGTAGAAATATATTAGTTACGTATAAAGTGCCAATACATTCAAACTGAATTTCGTAACGGTTCACGTTCTACCTGCTACACTCATTGCGAACCCTTTAGGTCAAATACAAAGCCATTATACCTGGTGCATTATTGGAATCTACGTTAGCAGTAAAATTCCACTGTATTCTTTCGTTTAAAAATAGATACTTTCACTTTGTTTTCGTACAAATAAACAAATTTTGCGAAAAAGAAACATGGCGACCCAAGCCGCGCAAGTCGATTTAAAACAAAATCTCTTATAAAAAGACGTGCTTTAATAAAAGGCCATATAACAAAATTAATTAACTTCTTTAGCACAAAGTCGGATACACAGGACTACCTCGCTCAATTAAAGTTAAGATTCACAAAGGTGGTACCTCTGTTCCAAGAATTTATGGATATTCAATTAGAAATTGAGTTAGAAAACGAATTAAACGCGGAGGATGAACAGGAAAGAGATGCATTTGAAAGCTCGTACTATTCTATCATTTCCCAAGTTGAAAGCTACATTGAAAGTAAAACTCAGTCTAATAACACGTCAACGGTCGTAGAATCGCAAACTCCGCGCTCCTCTGGAGTTAAGCTCCCGGTCATAGCATTGCCAACATTTAGTGGCTCTTATCAAGAGTATCCTAGTTTTGTTGAAACATTTCGGTCTCTAGTAGATAGCAATTCTTCCTTGCAAAAAATTCAACGTTTTCATTATTTGTTAAATTCCTTAAAAAAGGAAGCATACAACCTTGTTTCGTCTCTGGATATCACAGAGGACAATTATGAACGTGCATGGCAAATGCTTACGGATAGGTACGATAATAAACGTTTAGCAGTTTTTAGTCAAATCGAAAAACTCTTTTGTTTGTCGTCAGTAGTTAGGGAAAATCAAGATTCATTACGCGCATTGGTTGATACAGTAAACAAGATATTGCGTAACCTTCACTCTCTTTCGATTTCTACAGAAGCATGGGATCCAATTTTAGTTTACCTTGTAAGTTCAAAGGTTGATACAAACACAAGACGTGATTGGGAAAAGCAAAGTTGCAGTCGAGAAATTCCTACATTTTCGTCGTTATTGGAATTTTTAAGTTCACGTTGCCAAATTTTAGAACAAATAAATTCTAGTAAAACTCAAAATACCCGTACTAACAATAGCGCTAGCGAAAATACAAGTAGAGGACCCAATAGATTTAATTCGTTTCATAGTAGATCGTATTCTTCTTCACAACCTGAGAACATTTTTTGTTCAATTTGCAAGACCAAGGAACATGCAGTCAATTATTGCCCAAAATTGCTTTCGCTTTCTCAGCCTGATCGCTTAAAGGAAGTAAGATCATCTAGGTTATGCATCAACTGTTTACGAGCAAACCACTTAGTTATTAATTGTCGATCATCCACTTGTCGAAAGTGTTTCAAAAGGCACCACACTCTTCTACACATAGATGCAAGCGCCGACGCCAACATAGCTGCTAATGTGAGTCCTGTTACCCAGACTCCTGTGCCAATAGTAACTACGAATGCACCAACAAGTAGTATTGTTACCACGTCCAATTGTTCTAGCGTACCTACTAACGTTCTTTTGTCGACAGCCATAGTCGAAGTCTTCGATGCATTTCATAATCTTGTTCAGGCTAGAATTCTTCTTGACAGTGGATCGCAAAGCAACTTTTGTACTCGATCTTTTAGCAAAAAACTCAGAATACAGACTACTCCTAGCTCAACTTCCGTAACAGGAGTTGGACAAAATCTATTAAATTGTAATGAATCGATTACCTTCACATTAAATTCAAGACATACATTCTTTCGAAAAGAAATCACTTGTTTTATATTACCTAACATCTCGAATAACTTACCTCACTTGACTTTTAACGTATCGCATTTCAATATTCCCTCAAACATTCAGTTGGCAGATCCAACGTTTAACGTTAGTGCCCCAATAGATATTCTTATCGGAGCAGATTTATTTTGGCAAACTCTACTCGCAGGTCAAATTGATAGCCAGAATAATAATCTAATATATCGCGAAACACAGCTTGGTTGGATCGTTTCAGGCTCGTTTCCAGAGCAACCCGTAGCGCACTCTCACATAGTTTGCAATTTCAGTAACGAAGTGTTACAACAACAACTTGAAAAATTTTGGAAAATAGATGAATTACCTAGTGATGAAAATATATCTCACAAACTTTCGTTGGAAGATGAGTATTGTGAAAATCTCTTTGTCCAAACTACCAAAAAATCAGAGTCTAATCGTTTTATCGTTCGTTTGCCTTTCCGAGATAACATTTCTCAATTAGGTCTCTCCAAATCAACAGCGGAACGGAGATTTCACACGTTAGAAAATAAATTCAATACTAATCCATTCCTAAAGCAACAATATCTTGAATTTATGTCGGAATACATAAGATTAGGTCACATGTCCCTAGACAACAATTGTTCAGATACAAACAAACAATATTATCTGCCTCATCACGCCGTATTCCGCGAAGCTAGTTTAACATCCAAAATAAGAGTGGTTTTGACGGCTCGTGCAAAACTGATTCAAATATTTCGTTAAATGATGTCATCATGCGAGGTCCTAAGCTACAACAAGATTTATTCTGTATTCTTTTAAGGTTTCGAACACATCGTTACGTGATTTCGGGTGACGTTAGTAAAATGTTTCGACAAATTCTCGTTTACGAACCACACCGTGAGTTCCAAAAATCTTGTGGAGATTCGATACAAATAAGCCCATAGATACCTACAAACTAAATACTATAACTTACGGAATTATTTGTTCTCCGTTTCTTTCCATTCGAACCCTTCATGAAATTGCTAAGGAGAACGAAGTAGCATACCCTGAAGCCGCAAGGACTATATTATCAGATATATTTGTAGATGATCTTTTAGCTTGTGACGACTCTTTAGAGAACTTAATTCGAATCAAGGATGAGATTATACACTTATTCAATAAAAACGGATTTGAGTTGCATAAATGGACTTCTAATCACCCCGCACTGTTAGCAAACATCCTTAATCAAAACAATTCAACAACCTTAAACATTAATGATAAATCAAATGGAGTAAAAACTCTTGGATTGTCGTGGAACACTAAAACCGATATTTTGAATTATGAGTCACTTCTTGTAAACAGTAATCAGCTGTTTTCAAAAGAAACGTTTTGTCTATTATATCCCACATTTATGATCCATTAGGTATAATTAGTCCTTGTATAGTTTTAGCCAAACTCATTATGCAGGAATTGTGGAAACTGAAAATTAATTGGGACGAAGTCATTCCTGACACTCTCCACAACACATGGACCACATTCTTGACTGAATTAAACTATATTTCAAAGTTAACTGTTCCTAGAAACACTACACTTGCAAATTACAATTTCCTAGAATTACATGGGTTTGCTGACAGCAGCGAAAAGGCCTTCAGAGCATGTATATACATTAAAACTGTGGATCATTTCAATAATCACTTAGTACATTTGTTATGCTCAAAATCGAGAGTAGCCCCGTTAAAAAAGGTATCGCTCCCGAGGCTAGAATTAAGCGCAGCACTCTTATTAGCTCAGCTTGGTCAAAAGGTCATTACTCAATCTAAAATGAATTTTCAAAGGTGTTATTGGTGGTCGGACTCTGTGATAGTTCTTTCATGGATTAATAAATCTTCAGGAACATGGAAATCTTTTGTCGCAAATCGAGTCTCGAAAATACAATCATTAACCCATGTCACCGACTGGCACTATGTGGACTCGAAAAACAACCCAGCCGATATCATATCTCGAGGTTGTTTGCCAAATAGTTTAAGAAATTGCCCCCTGTGGTTTCATGGACCTACGTGGTTAGCAGCAAGTTCAGAAACTTATCCTGAACAAACTTGGAAACCAGTACAAAACTTAGAAATAGCAAAACCTAAACAGGTATTTCTTATGTGTCCTGCCGACTCCATAATAAACAAATTTTCTTCATATACAAAACTCATCAGAGTACATGCGTATTGTCTTCGTTTCGTGCATAATTGTCGACATTTTAACAACAAACTTACAAATAGTTTAACAATTCACGAAATAGAAATGTCCACCTTGTCATTAGTAAAATTAGTGCAAATGTACTCGTTTCCTAAAGAAATTAATCTTTTGTCAAACTATAAAACGGTTCCTAAATTTAGCAAATTAATAAACTTAACTCCATTTCTCGATAGAGAAAAATTCTTCGCGTTGGAGGCAGGCTACGCAACGCCAATTTGTCTTACAATCACAAATACCCTATGGTACTACCGCATGATAGCAATTTCACAGTTCTTTTAGTTCAACGTGAACATATTCGATTACTACACGCTGGTGTACAGTCAACAATCGCTTCCATCAGAACAAAATTTTGGCCTTTAGCTCTAAAAGGCTTAGTCAGAAAAATAATTTACAATTGTGTTGTTTGCAAAAAGGCTGCTCCGGCACACCTTAAATATTTAATGGGAGATTTACCGTTCCATCGAGTTACACCCTCAAGAGTTTTTGAAAATAGTGGAGTAGATTACTGTGGTCCCTTCAGTGCTACAGACTTTCGACGACGTGGGAGGGTCGCTCATAAAGTATATATCGCTACATTTGTTTGTTTTGCCACGCGTGCTGTCCATTTAGAATTAGTCACCGATTTATCCACGGCTGCATTCATGGCAGCATTTAAAAGATTCATAGCTAGACGTGGAATTTGCTCAAACTTATATTCCGACAACGGAAGTAATTTTGTAGGAGCTAACCGCGAACTTCAAAACTTGTTAAAATCAACTGAATTTAAAAACGAATCGTCAAAATTTAGCGATATAGGCATTACGTGGCACTTTATACCTCCCAGAACCCCACACTTTGGCGGGTTATGGGAACGTTCGGTAAGATCAATTAAGCATCACTTAAAAGAGCTATTGGCAATTATAGTTTCACTTTTGAAGAACTACACACATTGTTGGCTCAAATTGAAGCCGTACTCAATTCCCGACCTATATCACCTTTATCCAACGACCCAAACGATTTAGAAGCACTACTCGGGTCATTTTCTGGTGGGACGAGCGTTAACAGCTTTACCGACTCCTAGTCTATCAAAAACCTAGTAATTTGTTGAATCGGTGGCAACATATACAATTTATGCTGTCACATTGTTGGAGAAGATGGCAAAATGAATATTTACATAGCTTGCAGCAACGGAACAAATGGTCGACAACTAATCCTAATGTACATATCGGCTCACTTGTGTTACTAAAGGAGCAAGGATTATTACCAACTACGTGGAAATTGGGGCGTATAGTTCAACTCCACCCTGGTCCTGACCAAATTGTGAGAGTAGTGACAGTGAAGACCCCAGAAGGTGTCGTTAAAAGATCCGTTAGGAACTTATCTTTATTATTGGACAATGATGTGAATAGTGTTTAGTATACAAAAATCTAATTAGTACAATTAATTACTAGTGTTAAGAGGACGAACCAAACACAAATTGTTTAGTTTACTTTACAAAACATGTTTTGTTCAAAACTTAGATTTAGTATTAGTCACATAATAATTTTAGTTTGTTTTGTTATTGTTCTGTTTTGATAAGCTACGACTTATCAACGGGGGCCTGCTTGTTCGGACTTATGCATGCTACGCCAATGGTTGATGCGTTGCACAACAAGGTAGGGGGTGAAACGCGACGGAACAGGGCAGAGAACTTTGAGAGAATAAAAACAGATAGTCTTTAGAAAGCACGTTGTACGCACATTTTATTAAACACCACCTGATTACGCCGTATTTCGGGAACCACCGCAAAACCAAAAGAAAACCGAACAACCTTATTTATACCCGTATAAATGTAATATTATGACACATATTTTAGTAATCATATTCGTACTTGATAAAATCTAAAATTACATCTTTCAATCTACTATCAAATATTGCTGGGTTCTTTTTGGACTTAAGAACCATTTGGACAACATCAAACAAGCTTCCTCCCAAATGAAGATCGAGGGTTTCTTCTGGAATCACCGATACCAGATGTATCATTCTAATAGCAGTACTAACACCAACGATGCTAAACTTTTTTAGATGCTCCCTCAAAGTATTGTAGGGAAATAATATTTCGGGATCACATCCAACTTGCTTCAATAACGAAGTTAAACTTGTATAATATTTTTCGAGCAAGTCATTGTAATATGTGTTGCGGACGTGTCCGTCTATGCAGGCAAACATAATTTGAGAAATATCACAAGCCGGTGAACAAACTTTGCTTAACTGATAGTCGACTAAGCAAGCAGCTGTCGGTACCGATGCTTCCTAAAACGATATTGTGTTAAATTTGGTAAGGCAAATCATAACTTACATTATACTTAAACAGCATATTCGATACCCATAAATCTCCATGCCCGACAACAGTACAAGGCTTTGCAGTTTTGAGTGTAACTTTGCTTTTAACGGTCTCGAACAAAGTATTCTGCAGCTTATTTACTTTTTGAAACGTTTCTTCTTTTTTGACACAATCGAAAAGATCTTCGCATTCAGAAAACCAATTGCCTAAAAAGTGTTCTATAAGCTTACCGGATTCCTCATGAAACTCAATGTCAGTCAGATTTTTGCAACATTCTTCATATACTTCTGGATAGTATTCTTGCATCGCAAAAGACAGAGCGTGAAATCGTCCTAATTCTTCGAATAATATCTTTGCGTGGTCATAATCGAGAGTATTTGTCACAGGAAAAGCTCTAAATCCTTTCGAAGTCATGTCTTCCAATAATATCGTCTCTTTAAATGTTTCGTTAGAATATGCGCACAATTTTGGAAATGTATACATCCTTACGATATTACTTTTCTTTTGAATTGCTTTGAAGTGAGATGATACTGTTTCGTACATAAAGACTTCATGTTTATGCATATTTACTATCGACATAAACGTTCTAAAAGGTTCGTCAGTTCGTGCAAGCTTAACGATGAAATTGTAAGTTATTTGATCTCCATGTTTTCTCGCAATGATCTTTAATATTTTCACTTCGCCCGTATAATTGGAACCTTTATTCAAATCAGCAAATAACTTTACTGCATACGTGGTTATTTTTTTTTTATTCAGAAATTCTTTTACGGAGTTGTCGATTTGCTTAGATATCTCCATTTTCGGTATCTTACCGTCTTTTCTTCACGTATATTCACTGTTTGATATTTAACACATGTATTAAAACTATAATGTATACGTATCACTTTTCCATAAACTTGAATCAATTATTGTTTACATAACCTTTACATTACATAATTTTGTTTAGAATTTATAATTCATTAATTGTGTTTTTAAGTACTAATTAATAAAGTTTTTAAATATAAACTTTGAACTTTTCCTACGGTTTATAAGATTATACTTTGTTCTTTACGAAAAATAATTTAACAAAATATATATTTGACAAGTTTATTCAAATAACATTTTAAATCAAGTATTATATTACTTCGATAAGATCTTAAAAGGTGTGTCCACATATAACCAGTCGACGTCGATCCAATATTGATCGACATCGATAAACAAACACGAACAACACATCTACACTATCGTAGTAGGGTAGACTTATTGTTCGACGCCGATAGACTTGATTCAAACTGGCAACATTTTAGCTTATCTAGGCCTACACTGTTCTGTGTGTACTTCTGTAAGTTTGCAACGTATTTTTAATAACATTCTGAGTACCTACGTAAGTATTTATTTTTTCCCACTAAATGAGTGACGAGGACGCTATTGTAGTTGCTGCTGCTGCCGTGATACTTGCCGAAGTTGCTGTAAACCAACATCAACGGCGCCCCAGGAGATTTTAGATTCGTCCCAGTCTTATTCACGGGAGAAGTAAATACAGTACAACCGAGTTCATGAAAGATCTACTTTTGGATGAAGTTGATGAATTGAATTTAGAATATAGGTGTGACGTTGGTTTTAAATTTTTTCAGAACAAAAAGTAGGGAAGTAAAAGCGTTGATTGAAATATTGGTAAAGATAGTCAACCGCTTGTATTTGCTTGTATCACGGATGCAATTCACATATGCATGTTGGGTTGCGTTTTTGTTTACTTTTTCACCTGTACTGAAGCGCTAAGTTATAATGTGTACGATTCTTGAAATAGAATAGTTCAATTTATTCCACCGTTGTAAAAATGGCGCAACATACAATCCGTAAAATTTACTTTTGTCAATACAATGTTGCAACGTTTTCAAATATTTAGTAAACGTATTAACTAGTAATTAAAAGTGACGAATTTTTCATTTATGAATAATACCATTGATGATACATATCTTGGATTTTAATGACAATGTTTTTTTAATAATTTACTAAAATACATGCGAAGCGTTATTTGTTAAAACAGTTTGGTTTGGTCGGTGTTAGATAAATAAGAAACAATTATTTTACAAATTATGCTTGCACTTTATTTTTTAACTTGCAAATAATAATGTTGACATTTGTTTGTCATTTAATAACTTCGTTAGGAATAAAGTAGAACATACTGGGAGAAATACCACTAGAGTTCAGAAACGCAAAATTATTGGTTTTGTATCTACTTGTTTTACGTGTTCAGTTGAAAAGGATTTTAAATAAAAATTGGTTTTCAAATTTTTCAATTCAAAAGGCAACAAGTTACCGTGTTTTATAGGAAAGTGGGTTTCACTAGACCTTCAAATTTAAATTCACTTGGTAATAAAACCTATTCCTATTACTTCTAAAAATAAAAGTACTAGATTTTAGCTTGAGGTGTGTTGTCTCCCGACGCGGTGCGGATAATACGTGTATAATACACTATTCTTTTCTGTGACGAAATAAATGACGATTTAATATTGAAAAATCATATTACAATAGAATTAGAAAATTATTGAGGGAAATTTGGTGTTAAAAATAGTACTTTTCTCGGGGAAAAAAAATAATTTACGAAAAGTGACACTTTGTTATCTGTTAGTAGAGATAAAAAGTTAGGATTTTACTCTTTGAAACTGTATCAAAATATCATGGTTTCGAATTAAAATAGTTTAATTAAAGTAAAAATAGCTCATTAATTATAAACATTGTTTCAAAAATTACAATTCAACTGATCTAAAATAATAGTAATAATTTACAAACAATTTACACATAAATAATAACGTACCTAATACAATGCTATACATAAAACATATCCAAACATTTACACTTATTTATGCAGATAATATTCTTATTTTACGGTGTGGTTTTGTGACATCACTGTAATTATAGCTATTAGAAATATGTTTATTAGCCTCCCACTTTAAGGTTCGATATAGTTTTATTTTAACCAACTGATCGATAATTAACAGTTTATGAGTGTCGCATTCTCTGAACCATGAATTCACACTGCTGTTGAGACATTTTTTTATACGGAGTTTAATTTTTTCCAATAAACCATAATCTGTTTTAAAAGATGAAATTCTTCAGTAAAAGTTTCAATAAAAAAAACAAATTTTGAGAATTCGGGTGATGGTCTGTAAGTATTTAATTCCATCAGATTTGCTGTAATCTTTATATAGAATTAATGATTCGTTCACATTGAAAACACTTGAGTCGTTAACTGTTAACATTTCCTTACACGTATTACAATGTACTTTTTTTTATATATGTAGTGACTTAAATAACCCGCAACATACGACACTGAACAAGATTCTAAAGAACTATTAATTACGACATTGTCTTCATTGATTTTGTTCTCCAGACAGGTTCTAGACGATCTCTTTGTTTCATTATTTTCTACACTTTCATTTGTCCCAATTTTGTTATCCTCTTCCTCATAGTTAGTGTTAAATTGTTCATCTATACCATATAGTATCTCGTCGTTATCTTTTTCACAATTCCCTTGTTCTATTGGTATTTGCAAGCGAATGTGCATGTTATGTTGTAATGCAAGCCTAAATTCGCGGGCAGACGGTTGGGCAATATAACCTCCTCTAGCACGAATCATTGAAAAAGCATTTTCTAGAGGATCTTGATTTATTCGTGACGTTAAAAAGTACAAAGTTCCTTCTCCTTTTAGTCCTCCCACAGACTTAAAATTGAATTTATAGTCCATTGGAAACCTGCGATACAGTATATATTTTTTCTTTCTACACCGTTCTCATAAAACTTGATGGAATTGAAGTATTGTACAGAACGTTTCAACGTTTCGCATGGCATGTCTTTAAAAACTGAAAGACCACGCTTGTAGGGATTCGGATCATTTACTGAAAAACTATTTAAACAGTCAAAAATGTTGTTAATTGTTTTAAAAAAGATGCAGTATCTAACGCCGTATTACTTGTTAATTGACCCGTCATCACAGCACTGCTAATTGCTGCAGATACAGAATTGCTAAATACCTGAGCGGCGTATTTAACACGCATCTTTTGAAAATTTGATGGGTTAATATGTTTGTCCGTAATTTTTAACATGGATCTTGCTACACTGCTACACTGATCAATATAAAAAGTGTTGACAAAATCGGTCCACTGAATTTTTTATTGTTGACGACTATTTCCAGTTTGCTGTTCATGACATTGTTCCTTAAGCTTTTTAGTAAATGAGGAGGATCATACGCTACATATATTTTGTTATTGTCGATTTGAATTGTTGGATTTTCTTTTGTGGCGCCTAGACAAGATAGAGCACTTCTGTTATTAGATCCTTGGTCGCAAACTAACGCTCGAGGTTTCAATCCAATTTGAAACAACTTATGCATCACTTGCTTTATAAGAGTACATAATATTTTGCTTTTAACTGAACTACTACTGAGAAAATAACAAAATGGAATTTTCCAATTATACAATATTCCTCTCAAATAAAAAACCAATCCATGGTTACTTAAAACGGTTTACGTCCTAATTCCCTAAATCTTGATATCCTTCGACGTAGTCCCAATATTGGTTATAATTTAAATTTCGTTTTAAAGTAATTTCGTCACACATTACCACGCACTGCTTTTCTTTGTCTGTCATTCCTTCAACTTTTTTTTAATTTTTGTATAAGAACATTATTTGTCCCCGATCTTAAATTAACAATTTTCAACCACGACTTGATTGTTGAAATTGCTGGCAAAACAAATCCTAAATGGTTCAACATAAATTTGTAAGCGGTAGGCGATTTATAATACAATGATAATGCCAGTTGTTTTTCTGAATCCTTCCATGGAGTTCGTGTTCGATGAAAACATTGCATATTAATAAATGTCTTCAAAGCCGGTTTTTTGTTTTTTAAAGACCCGAAATTGTGCTGTTTTGAAGTTTGCGCTTCAATCTAAATATTTCACACTTTTGACTATTCAATTTATTTTTAAACTTTTTAATTTTAAAAGAAACGGTTGTCTGTATAGGTTTATCAGAACTTATACTTGCACTGATTGTTGCACTTTGAAGAACATTCACAAAGGAGGCATCACTAACTGAATCGGCGTTGTTCTCAATTTTTTCTTATTGGCTGACAGAAAATAGTTGTAATTACGTTGCAAATACTTTCCGCTAGAAAATATATTTTCATAAGTTCGCACATTATCAGATTTATAAACTGTCAGAACTTCTGGTGATTTCTGAGTAGGATTTCTTTCTAATCGCAAAGACTTCGATGTATCCTGTTTAGGTTCATCTGCAATCAAAGCAAATAATTGTATTTCTTGAAATATTCTTTATTTATGTATTGGCAAAATTTTTAATAAAAAATGAAAGTATTTCTTGAAATTGATTTTGTAATTTGTACTTTGCGATACCAGTAGTGGTGAGAAGATTGAAGACATGAAAGTGGTTAAAAGTGTTATGTAAAAAAATTGAGTTTTGAGAACGTTAAGATACTTCTCACCACTGGGTACCTACCAGACCGCTACCAATAAGTATTAGCAAATTGTCATTGCTGAACAAAAATTATTACTTACCCGAAACAAACTTCTTAGGAACTGCAGTAATATTAAGTTTCTTCTTCGCAGCGGAAGGATCTCGAAAACTACTAGATTCAAAATGCTTCTCACAGATTAATTTATTTCGTAATAAATTAAGATCATCTAGTAGTACTAGCTTTGAATTACCACAATTCATCACCCAATTTTTGCATCTATTTAGACAATTAGTAGGAAACCGATAAAAGCTGATCATCGGGCAATTTTTTTCTCGAATTATTGCAACCGTGATATACACAGCGATGACACGCAATAGTATTACTCATTTTAATGGATAAGTTTTTAAACCAGCAATCCGATCTTACATGTAAATAATAACTACCGAAATGTTTTTAAAAATCAAAATCAAACTCGAACCGAAAACTTCTTAAACTGAGCACAACAGGAAGACTAATTAATTTTCGGTTTTGTTGTTAAACTAAAAGTGGTGGGGTATTATTACTTTCGATTATTTTGTGTTCTTTTGATAGTATTTTGTAAATGTTATTACCATTGTTATTAGTAAAGCTCAGGAAATACATACTTAAAAACCAATCTTGATTGTAATATTTTCATTGTAACAAATAAACAGATAATCATTAAGCTTTGCATAGATGCTTCTTTAATGCGTTTATCATATCTTAAAATATAAGTACACCTAAAGTTGATATTGAAACGAATGTATTACGAGGAGTCTCCGGATTATCGTTTATGAGTCACATTCCTTATCGGCTTAGTCAGAAATTCTACAATTGCATACTTTTAGCAACACCTTTAGTAAATGAGTAGGCTTGTTATAATATTGTTTAGATGCAAACAGTTGAGTACGTTAGATTGTAATATAAGAAAATTCAACATTCGTTCCAACATAAAAAGGGATAGCGTTTCTATGTTAAAAATTTTAATTTCAATGACCAAAATTTAGAAATTTACTTGCGTAAGCCTAATAGATTTTAAAACATTTTCAACGGATAAACGATGTTAATGTAATAAATATATGAGTATGGAATTTTCAAAAGTATTTAAAGAAATTGTTTTTTGGGAGAACGTTTTTCAACGATTTCTTTACGAAATTAATACTTTTAAATCTGCAGGTTTTTTTTCATAATAATAAACTTTATTCACATGTGTATGTATACAATCTTTGTACATATATGTGTTTGTCATGATGGTATAACCATTGTTATAACCTTACGTAAGAAAGATACAAATAAATATTATTACATTGAACAATTAACAGACAATAGAAAAAAAATATATAACAAAGGACACACATTTAATTAGTACGTCGACAAAAATCAATAAATTCTTGTATATTGTAGAACGCATGTTTTTGTTTGTTTGTCAACATTGACTCAATGCACCAATATTTCAATCAACGGCATGATGCATTGGCAACAATGTCGTGCCTTAGCATAAACTATCAGCAAAATTACAGTTTTCTATTTCACATTTATCGGCAATACTGTTCTGTAAATTCTACAATACAATTGACGTATTTTCTTAGCACAAAGCGATACTACCGACCTCTGATGTTTAGAACAAATTTCGGGGTCGCATAATCCCGTAAGGTTGACTATCTTTACCAATATTTCAATCAACGGTAAAAGTAAGAAAAATACTTCATAATAAAACTCTAGGTTAAGGGTAAAACCAAAGAGCATATAATGGGGGAAGAGATTCAACATTCTTTAAAATTAGCGTAGGGAAAAATGTTACACGTCCGCTACGAGCGCTGTATTCGTCCCTCTCGTAGGCGAGTAACAAATTAAATAGTCTTAAACAGAACCATTTTTCAATGTTTTGCTCAGCACATTCCTCAGTTATTAACTAACACCGTTGCCAGATTGAATACCCACGTAAAATGAAATTGTGGGCTACACATGAATGAACAGAATTTTCAAATAAATTGTTGGCGCTTTTGTAGAATTGTATTAATTTAAAAGTCGTTTTCATATTTAGGATTAAATTAAAATATGCTCTCAAAATACTTATTTTTTATAAAACGTCTACAAATGTAACAATTCGCAAAAGCTTCATTAAAATTTGAAAGAGAAATTAAATATCAATTGAACAATAAGAAAAATGAATGCATAAAAAAATGCAAATGAATTAAAAATAAAAACAATTTCGAAAATTTTTCATAACGCTTCTATATATCTTCAGGTGAACATCGTTGTTGTTATTATTATATTAGTTTGTTAGTGTTGAGCGTTGCTGTGTTATTGTTGTTGTTTTGTGTTATTGTTGTTATTATTACATTGTTACTTCTGTTGTATTTGTTTTTTTTATTATGGCACTATCAAGAGCTCATTGCGTTTACTTTGAATGTCATCGAAGTCGGATTACTCATCCGAGTCTTAGTTTCTTTCGATTCCCCTTGACGAACGAAGATGTGATGAGTGGTTAAAACTGTGGAAATATCAACTTATTTAATTTTAGTTTAGTGCAATTGCGCGAAAAACTATTTGTGGCGAACATTTTGCAGTGAAGAATTTTAGAAATTCTTTCAAGAATTCGTTGGTGCACGATGCTGTTCCAATCAATTACAATTAATGTAGTGCAGGGGACAACACGCAAAACACAGTGACTTTAAAAGAAGTTTCTCCATCATCGCCAGAAAAAATAGTTCTAAGAAAAGAAGTTAACTTAAGAACATATGGACAGTGCGATATGTCAGACAGTGATTTTCACTTAAATACTTTTGAAAATCTCTCCCCGCCTTCTAAGGACACTGTAATTAATCAGAAGCTTTAGGTAAGAAAATACATATCACTTATTCGTCATATCAAAAATAATAATCAAATAATTTTGAGTTTGTTTTGTAACGCGTCCTATATTGCAGGCTATTCTTGAAATGCCATCATCATCAAAAAGAAAAAGGCAAGTTCACACTAATAAGTATAGCATTCGCATACATTGTTTGCAAAAACGAATTAATGCAAAAGACGCTTGCATTCGTCGCCTTAAAAAAGTTGATTTCGAAATGTACATCAGATATTCAAATCCCAGCTAAACTATCCAATAGTGTCAGAGTATTTATAAATATGCAACTTTTCCATAAGTATAAAAATCAATGGAGTAAAAATGAAAAAGAACTGGCTTTAAGTTTATACTATAAATCCCCTGCACTATATCTTTTATGAGAGGGACTTTAAACTTCGTGCTGCCATCCAAATCCACCATTGTTTCTTGGCTACGAGTGATACAATTACCAACTGGAGTAGATACAAAATTGTTTCAAAGTCTTGGAAAAAAGATTCATGCCATGACAGAAGAAGATAAGGAGTGCGTTTTATTAGATGACGAAATGAGTATAAAAAAACATTTAGAGTATAATACCAAGCTGGATCTAATTGAAGGATTTGAACATTTCGGACATCTTGGCCGTGAAACAAAAACTGTTACTCAAGCACTGGTATTTATGGCACGTCGATTAATTAAAAAATGGAAAATGCCCATTAGTTACTACCAACCTCCTACTAGGCTCATCATAAAAAATGTACAAGCTTTAGAAAATGCAGGTTTAAATGTTCGTGCGACTGTGTGTGACCAAGCAGCGACAAATAGAGCTGCTTTTCAAAGTTTAGGGGTAACTGACGAAGAACCATTTTTCGAGGTAGATGGAAAAAAATATATGCCATTTTTGATGTTCCCCACTTATTTAAAAGTATCAGAAACAATTTAATGTCCCAGGATATTCATATTAATAATAAAAAAATTTCGTGGGGTGATATAAGAGCAGCGTATTTTATAGATAAATCTTCCAATTCAGCTAGAGCTTTGACGAAAATTACGGAATCTCACATCAACCCAAGCACTTTTCAAAAGATGCGTTAAGTTTGCAACCCAAGTTTTTCAAAAACTATGGCTGCTGCAATTTCTACTTGTGTAAGTACTGGACAAATTACATCTAGCACCGCAACAGACACCGCAGATTTTTTGTTGAAACTTAACAATTTATTTGATATATTAAATAGTCGCATATTAAATCATTCTAATCCTTACCAGTGTACTCTATCTACAAGGAATACCAATTTAGAAACGTTTTTATGTGAAATAGTAGAGTGGATTGACCTGTGGAAATGTTATACTTCCAAAAATAACGTAAAGGGAAACATTTATTATTTTAAAGGTTTGAAACAATCTATTCAAGCTACTATTCTGCTGTGGGGAGACTTAAAAAAAAGTGGATATCAATTTCTACTTACAAGTAGACTAAATCAAGATCCACTCGAAAATTTGTTCGCAGTTATCCGAAGAAGAAGCGGGAATAACACAAACCCAACAGCAAAATCTTTTCGGTAATCTTTACAATATAATATGTTAATTAGACTACTGAAACCACCGGAGACAGCTAATTGTGAAATAGACGAAGATGTACCTATTGGGATTGAAAATATAACGCCGGAAGTTGAAGAAGTACAAGAGGAAAGTAAAATTTCAATGTTTTTAGAAACTGTACACGACGAGTTCCCAGAGAATAGAACAAATGAAGAAAATAATACAAATGATATTAATATTTCTAAGAAGGTTACATTAAAAAACTGTTCGGTGGTATATTTAGCAGGGTATGTTCTTTATAGAACTATAAAAAAGTTTGATTGTGAGTATTGTAAACAAATGTGTATAGAAGGTACTCCGGATAATAAAAATGAACTCTTTATACTTCAAAAAGATTATGCCAAAGGTGAAATTAAATTCTTAAAGGTTTTAGCTGTAACCGTAGTATTAGACATATTTTAAAAATAAACAAGCGGAAGGAAATATCAAGAAAGGTCTAATTGATACTTGTCAAAATAGAATTACAGAGGAAATGCCTGGCTGGTTAAATAGTAATTCCGTTTGTTATCAGCATAAATTATTCTTAATAAAGCATTTAATAAATTGTAAATTATACAAAACATTACAATGTTTATCCCAAGACTTAAGGGTTGGTAGTTGTCGTAAGGAAATAAGAAAAAACAAATTAAAAAAATTAAACAATTTATAACAATAGATAAACAGTAAACATAATGATGTCTAATGATAATGTTATTTAATTTTATAACTTTACTAAATTTGTAGCCTTTTATGTTCGTTACGTAAAGTGTTTTCTAAAAACTTAAGAAATACTTATAATTATGTAGATGTTGTTTCAAAAATTAAAAGCGGACACAAACCTTGCACAAAACAGTAAAATATATAGGTAATCAAATATTTTGAAGTATAATTATTATTAATTTCTTTCACTTTATTCAAGTTACTTAATACTAGATTTATTTTTTTATGTAATTTAAAAATATTTTTTAAATAAACTTTTTTGATAACTTATTTTGGGCTCTATTCTGCAAACAATCTGTTAAAATTAATTACTTTTAAATCAGACGTATTTATGGTTACGTACATTATATGTCACATTCTTAACTGTGATTGCTATTTTATTTTTAAAGTACCTTTAAAATAAAACAAAATGTTACAGAATAGGGCCTTCGGACTGTTTCATTCTTATACTAAAGATAAAAATTATTTATAGTGATACAATGTGTTTATTATACCGCGTGTCCACTTATATTTTACCCTATTTTAACTGCCTATACGTTCTAAACGGTTTAGGATAGAAACATGCGGTTTTAACTGAAATGTTACATTTTAGTATAAGTTTTCTTTGAATACATTGAATTTTTTCTATCGACTTCGAGGACGTCATAACAAAAATGGTGGATTTTTGACAATTTTTTTGTTAATTTTTTCTTATGGAACACCCGGTATATTTTTTTGTAGTTTGAAAGAACTGACTTTCACCTATCTAACGATGCAAAATTTTTTCAAAATCGGTTAGCGAATGACCGAGTAATTAATTTTTAAAATGAGAGATAAAATAAAAAGTACATTTTCATAAAGGTTCCATATACCTAAATACAGAGTGTTCTGAGTTACGTCGACTTTTCTTAAAATTTGGAGTATTAAAAAAATGCAACGTCTTCTAATCCAACAAATCATAACAAATTTACATTTACGTCTGAATAGCTGGATTCCATAAACAAAAATTTAAACGTTCATCATAATCGTTTTCTGTCAAATGCTGGTGTAGTTGAATGTGATACGGATGATACTGTTTTTTTTAAGCATTCTTCCATTGTAATCATAGTAACATTGGTCACACCCGATTAAAATTTGAATTCGAAATAGATTGAATTCCTTTTTTAAACTTATTTTTTTCAAAAATATTGTATGTAACAATAACGAAACATGACTTTTTGTAACTCATATGTGATTATCAGACTGTAATGTCTTAAAATGTTAATAACTAATTAAATTACGTATGCATTTTTGTTTTAAAATATCTCGCTATTATTTGTGCAAAACCTGTAACATTTACACATAGGACATCCTTATACCATTAGAAAAAGGGTTTTTTATTAACGTTATGAATTAATAAAATACAGTGTTCCATTTAAAATAAGGCTCATATTACATATTGAATGATCCAATAATTGACCTGTAAATTTTGAATGTTTAATATTTAATCATCATTCCTCTCTAATAACTATTTAGACGTACCTACGAGTAAATTTGTTATGATTTGTTGGATTAGAATTTTTTAATACTCCATATTTTAAGAAAAGTGGTCGTAACTCAGAACACTCTGTGTTTAGGTATAGGAACCTTTATGAAAGTATGTCTTATTTTTACTGGCAGACAAAAAACACAATAAGATATAGGGTCTTCCATAAGAAAAATATAACTTTGATGCGCTACACTTTTTTGGGACATACTGTATATTTCAAAATAATTTTAAAATGTAAAATTTATCAACGTGCAACCTAATCAAATGACAAAACTTATAAAGCTTTTACTGTTTCGTTGGTGGTGATTCACCCTGCATAATTAATAGCGGAATTGCAATCGTGAATGAACAAATTAAAAACATTAATTAATACATTCCTTCGACTTGGCTTTGAATCTGAAAAATCCTCGGGTACGTGCTGCAGATCCCCGAATCAAGAACTTCTGTCGCAACCCATACAGTAATACTTCAGCCTGCACTACGATTATTTTGATGTTCGCGAACGACGGATGGCTAATAATTTCACGTGCTCGATGTCTACCGAAGCGGCGAGTTCAATATTTATTAAGCGATTCGCTTACAATTTTTAATCGTACAGTTTACCATTAATTCAATACAAATTTTAAAAGAAAAGACAAAGTAAAAATTTTTAGCGTTCACAAACTTTAGTTCATAATATGGAAATTAATATTTAATATGAAAATTAATAGTAGCGTTACAACTAGAAAACGCCCTCTATTTTATTAACTTTTGAAGACGTATAAGTTCCATTGCAACCTGGCAACATCGGTAAAAAGAACATCAGATACAAAACCCTTTCCACTTTGGCGTTGCAGGTGGGTACTCCAACTGTCTTTGTTTTTCATTAAACGGTCAGGCATCTTATTCATTACTTTCATAAGAAATTGATATTTTGATGCATAGACAACACATTATACATGAAGTTAGAATTGAAATGAGTTAGAATGAGCATTGATCGCAAAAGAGTTTAACGATTGATGGAACTATCTTAACTGTGTCAGCGCCATAGACGGGAAGCACATAAGTCTCCAAGCTCCAGTACATGGACGGACAGATATCATTTCTTAGTGTCGTGTTACTCGCTATTGTTGATGCGTCTTACAATTTCATAAACGCAAACGTCGGCTGCCAAGGAAAAATTTCTCACGATAGAGTATTAGTAACACATCCTTCAAAGAACAACTTCATATGAACTGTTTATATCTTCCCGTACCCCGACCTTTATCGGGGGGCACCCATCCGATTCAACATGTACTTGTTGGAGACGAGGCATTCCAACTCTCGGTAAATTTGAAGAAACCAGTTTCTGGCTTACATGGCAAAGAACCCAACGAGGGTGTTTTCAACTACAGATTAGTAGAAAATGCCTGCGGCATTCTATCTTCCAGTTTTTGTATACTAAGGAAACCAATGTTATTAAATCCGGATGTAGCAACTAAAGTGACTTTGACTGTAACATATTTACACAAAAAGATCTATCTACTGCACAAATAAAAAGTTCGACAGAGAATGTGCAGATAATGGAGAATTAGTTTCAGGTTTATGGAGACAAGATACATCATTTTTTCAACTATCTAATGATCCTAGAACCTAGAAACCAATTTGCGGAATATATTTGCTCGACGAAAAGTGAATTGTATTTCCAATACAATAATTAAATTACATGTTTAATTTTTGAGTTAATTTGGTGTTAATATTAATACTCTTATAAAACTCAAAATTTAACGGTATTAATGTTACACTTCTTTTCTTAAATACGTTCTTAATTGAATTTTAATGTGAATTCAGATAAAATTTGTATTATACTTACGTTACACTTTTGAATTCAACCTAATCGATCGACATCGACTGGCTATATGTGGACGCGGCTTTAAAAACAAACATTTTTATTGAAACAAATAATTATAACAAATATTACAATTAGAAAAATTTAGTGGCAATATTAATTCAGAATAAAAAGTGAAATGGCATTATACAGGGTGGGCCAACACCGCCGAAACAGAGACAATTGCAGCCGCATCGATAATTAAAACAAAAAACTCAGACCCGTCAATTTTATTTCTGAGAGAGACATCTTTTCAGCCTGTCGGCATTCCAGTATTACCTCTGGTTTTAACGGAAATGACGTCACATCAAACTTTTTAAATGGCAACTCACAGTTTTTTGTGCAAAATCGAATAGACGAATGCTTTTCAAAAAAACCCACATGTTGCTAGTTTCCTTTAGCCGTTTGGGCTAGAATAACCGTACAAAAATCCTTAGAGATTGCAGAACAATTTAATAATGCAATTGAAAAAATTATAACAAATGCTCGAAATTAGCTCCTCCAACTTCCATGCAGTGGTACAAATTTTCTTCGAAACGACGTACTGCAGAATTTCGGGAGGCATTTCTCGGTGATCTCTTGTTTTAAATTTTTCAAAGAAGTAGGTTTAGTTGAATAAACTCTACTCTTTACACATCATCCTGTTTTTGAACAAATTAGAACATGCTATGATTTTGTGGATGCTGTGATTAAAAAAATAATAGTTTACTTTTGTATATCTCTAATTCAAAAATGGGTTACACCACTTACGAAAAAGTTGCAATTGTTGAATTATTTTTTAAAAATGATGACTGTGCTAACAGGATAGCAATAATCTTTAACCAACGTCATCCAGATAAATATCTTAATCGAAAATACATTATAGAATTAGTGCGGAAATGTTTGCAACAAGAAACATATAAATGTTGCACATGCGGTGCAAAATGAGCCGTGTTGGGTCAATTTGTTCTAGATCCAACATTGAGTACAAAAAAATTGGAGGAAATTTGTGAAGTCAGCCGAACAAGTATTCGCCGCATTCGAAGGCTCATTAATGTCATTCCTATAAAATAAATTTGGTACACAAACTCATCGAGGACGATTTTGACCGTCGTCAACAGTTTTGTAAAATTATGAGTCAACGAGCAGTTGACAACCTGAACTTTACTTTCAATCTTTGTTTTTCCGATAAAGCTACGTTTTTTTTTAAATGGGATAGTAAATCGTCGTAACTGTCGATACTGGTCGGACACGAATCTTCATGTATTTCATTAAGTTCATTCTCAGTATCCACAAAAGCTAAACGTCTGGGCGGGTATTTTCAGAAACCGGCTAGTAGGACCTGTTTTTATACCTGAAAATCTGAGTGGTGAAATTTACTTGGAAATGTTAGAGAATGTTATCATCCCAATGTTGACAGATATTGTCAAAAATGATGCAAGATATTTAGAAAACGAGCTTATTTTCCAGCAAGACGGGGATCTACCACATTTTGCAATGCCAGTAAGAGAGTTCTTAAATGAAACATTTCCGAACAGATGGATTGGTCGGAGAAGTAGTATTGAATGGCCACCTCGATCTCCAGACTTGACCCCATTGAATTTTTTCTTGTGGGGGCATTTAAAGAGTAGAGTTTATTTAACTGAACCGACGTCTTTAGAAAATTTAAGGCAAAGGATCACCAATAAATGTCTTCCAATTACTCCAGAAATTCTGCAGAATGTAAGACGACGATTTGAAGAAAATTTGTACCACTGCATGGAAGTTGGAAGAGCTAATTTTGAGCATTTCTTATACTTTTTTCAATTGCGTTATTAAATTGTTACTGGAATATCTTTTGATTTTTTTTTAAATGACAATATCCGCGAAATCATATGAAGGCCTTTTAAGGGTTTTTGTGCGGTTGTTCTAGCGGAACGGCCAAAGAAAACTAGCAACATGTGTTTTTTTTTATTATTGATGTGGCTGCAATTGGCTCTGTTTCGTCGGCGTTGGCCCACTCTGTATAATAAATATATGAGTTAATTACATTCTGCATCAATGTTTTCCTTTTTTTTTGAGTAGGTACGTAATCTCTTACTAAATATATATTTGATATACTCTTTACTGGGACTATAGGTACGATCAGAAAACTTTGCTATGGATTTCTGCGGCCGAGAAGTCCTTTGCAACATCATCTTCGTCATTCTAATAACTTAGCTATTGAAACATGGGTTTAAACTATAAGTTTTTGTTCAGCTTTTGGTGTTTTATTTTTTTGTTTCAGATGACATTTCAATTCATGGTTTCATTCATTCGATGGCTTCAACCAGTTATTGGTCCAGCGTATACAATGTGGTGGTCCTGATTGGTACTGTTGATTTATCGCTAAAGCTTAAAATCTTGAAAAGGAATTTTGAAAGCGGTAATAAATTAACTGACTAACATTTGACCAAAGGATTTAAAAAATACTGATGAATAAAATTGAAATGAAGATTGTTCAAAAGTAATTTTTGTTTACAATTAAAAAAATTAGTACTAATCAAGTTAAAATGTTTTTTTTATAATAACTTAAAAGTTGAAAATGTACTTGCTTAAAATGTAGATACTCCTCTTCAAATGCTCATGAATGTAAAACAAAAATAAAAATAATTTCCAAACCTCAGCCAGTAAATCATCCAAATATTGACAATTACCCAAACTTGATGAATAATTAAACTAAAATTGATTTTGTAGAATCTTCCTTTTATAATTTTTTTTTGACGTTTGAATTGTCAAAATTTTAGAATATCCAAACTATTAAAACATCACAACGTGTAATTGAATAAATATTTTTACAATTTTTACATGAATTATTGTATTTTTATAAAATTATAACGTTTAACGAAGAATTTGTATCGAAGATAAACGATCAATATCATTTTGTTGCAGAAAACGTTGATGATGTTTTTTTGATGAATAATATAATATTGTTGAAAATCTGTAAGGACCACTTTTTAAAATAAATAATTAAAAACGATGATCTTAAAATTAGTAACAATCAACAGGAATACATAAAATGCAGTAAACAATCTTCAACTAAAAAACTGTTTAACATAATAGTTCACGGCGTTAATAATAGTCTAATAGCACGAGCCGGAATTTGCTCGTGATCGTGGACAACGACAAATAATACTGTATTACGTTATGATATCAAGGAGCAACACATTGTTGCACAAGCTACCGTGCTAGCCGTGGCTTAAGGTAGATATAGAGGTTGGAAGTAGTGTACATTTTTTTTATTTTCGTGATCAAGGGTATGCTTGAAATTTTTTCAAATTCAAGTTCGCAATACAATCAATTCAAGCCACAACTTGACTGGACGCCCTTTTGGATTATGTTTCCTTGGGTATAAACAAATAGCTGCTGCAAATGGCATCCATGCCCTCTATGACGAGCTTGAAATTTTTGTAATTTTAGCCTTTGGCATCGGCTTAGACAGACGCCCTTCGGGAATTGAGTGTATCGCGAGTTGTATTCGGCAAATTTTCAAAAATGCCCTCGATCACGAGGATTCAAAATAAATTAAGCTACTTTCATCCTCTATATCTACCCTAAGCCACGACTAGCACGGTAGCCTGCGCAGCAATGTGTTGCTCGTTGATAAGACAACGTAATACTGTATTATTTGCCCTTGCCCTTGATCACGAGCAAATTCCGACTCCAGCTCTCTGTCTACAATTACTGTCTTACAAACTTCGCTCTAGGCGAATACACACTTGAGAATTTGTTGAAAGAAAGAAAGAGAAAAGTCCACATTTTACTTTTTAATTATACTGTTGTAAGTGAAAACATGTAATATGTTTGAATTATGCTGCTCAGTGTATAAAAAGTACGTAGTTTTTTTAAAAAGAACTACTTAGATCATAATAGCCAGCAAAATCGTGCCACAAGTTCCGCTTATACTTGGCGCTACAATCGTTAATAGCATGATGTTAACGTGATTTTCCAAGGTGGGGTTCAATGAACTCATCTAAACTCATCTAACGCATCTAAGGCATAACGTCATGATTGTGTGAAAAATCGAAATATAAACCAGACAATCTTACCCCAGTGAGAGCAATTGTATTGAATTGTTTAAGCATATTTTTATGGAAGATGTACACATCATGGTGTTGTTAGGTTTGTAAGACTAATCATTGATTCTTTCTACCAAGATTTCAGATCACATTTTCAACAAGTTTCACTTAAACTTTGCTATGTCTAATTACTTTTTTAATATGTAAACTGCATCCTACTCATAACTTTTGACAACAAATTTTAATAATTTCCACAAAAAATTTTAGGTTTTTGTATAATTTTTATATTAAAAAATATTATATTTTTATTTGCCCGAAAAACTTCGTTTTGATTGAATTAATTTCGAGCATTCATGAATCTACCTGAAATTTGTAAATGTAAAGTATTTATTCTAATTTGTTGAGAATTTTTCGATTTTTCCTTTTTCTAAATCTTTGCAAAAGAAAATATCTAATTTAGTGGAGTCGTTTTTAAGTTTTAGGATTCGAACAAACCACAAATCATTTTTGTATATAAAGATAATGTATACCAATAGATTCTCTGAGAACGGAAAATTGAAATTGTTTCATATAAGAATGTACTTCCGTTATATTTTTCGTGACCTGAAAGCAGAGTGTCTCAAATTCGAGTGCATACATAGAGATATCGAAAAGCGTAAGACAGAATACTCTTATAAAATTGAAAAAATTCCAAGATATTTGCAAAAAACAAATGTTATAAAATTGTTTTTAATTTTTCCTAGTCTTATTTGAAAAGGTCCCCAATCTTATTTCAAAATCTCAAAAATACAGTTTATAGACAAAAATCATCAAATTCACAAGCATAACCCGTCAATAAGACAAGAAATACTAACTAAATACAATCTTTTCAGCATGATAATAATCAATGCATTTATTTGTTTTTTTATACAATAAACAAAGAATTTGGTTTCTTACATCCTACATACATCATAAAATTAATCTAATACGACACTACCATTTTTCACAAACGAACTATATACTATATTAAATAAAATTAATTTGATATTCTTCCACTTCCTCCTCTCCTTCTGCTTTGAATAACTAGCTTCTCATCCTTCCTTCATGTTCTCCCTTAATGTATATTCTATATCTTGATTATGCTTCTTATTCTTCTCTCCATTGTTTCTCTTGTTTTTATTACCTCTTTCATCCACTCAATCCCTTTCCTCTTTCACCCAGCAGTTCTCCTCGCTCTCCTCCTCTTTCCTCAGTTCTTCACATTCCTTACTTATGTGTTCTAAGTTCTCCCACCCATTTCCACATCCTACATATTCTATCCTCGTCCTTCAACCAATATTTGTTTTCCCTTTTCTCATTCCCTACCCTAAACCTTCCTATAATTCTTTTTCCTTTAATCCACTCTCTTCAATCTGGGGTTTCCTTCTGTCCTTATCTTCCATTATTTTCCATTGCACTTCTCTTTTTTATTCTTCCCGCTCTTTCTTGCACCTACGAGTCCACATCCCTCCTTACTATCTCTGCTTCTACCGATCCCCCTTCTCTTCTTATTCTTGTTATCTCTTCTCTTGCGTACCCCCTCTTTCGTAATATAATTTCCTTTCCTCTTCTCCATATTTTACCCTCTGCATTTCTATTTCTTTCCAGCACTCGTTTAATATCTCTTTCTCTTTTTGCTTTCGATCTTCCCCTCATATCTCATTGCCCTTCTTCCCGTCTGCGTTCTTATTTTTTCCATCTTGACCTCCTCCTCCATTATGTATCCCGGTGTTTCTTTTCCTAATCCTAGTGTCCATTTCCAATATTTTTCTTGAATTCTTTCCAGCTCCCTCCATTCTTTCTATCCCCATAATTCCGCTCCATATGTCAAAAACACTTCTTACGATCCTATCGAACACCCATCTTCTTTCTCTCAAGGTTTTTCCCAAATATTTTTCCCCTATGCCCCATAGTCATTGTGTTTCTAACATAACATCATGTTGTATTATAAAATTGTATCTGTAATATTAAGGTGACTTTGAAAAATCAACAAAATCTACAAACACTGATAATAAAAGTCATAAGCATTAAGTTGTTTACATTGTTTTGCAAATTTTAAAATAATTTTATTTCGTGAGGGTATAAAACAACAACTAACGTTAAAATAAAAAACAAAAATTAAGATAATTAACAACACAAATAAGAAAATTAATTTTACAACAGATGCTCCATGACGACCATTTGTCTCAATATTCATTATTTCTCTAAAGACTGTCTAATTTTAACGGCATTTTTGAATGATTTAAAACAAAGTTATATAACGATGTCTTATTCAAAGAACTGTAGCTCGCACTTAGAAAGCATTTTTGGATTAAGGTAATTTAAGTTAAATTGACATAAAGTAACCTCTAGTACCTGTAGTTTCCGTTTGGCAGAAGAGTTTCTGGACACCCTGTGTAAAGAAGTTATGTTTCAATACCAACAGTTATGTTAGCGATTCTCTCCAGAGAGCTCAGAAAGGAACAAAATTTAAAATGTGCACGGTCCCTATACAGGTTATTTTTGTTTCACTTACAATACGTAACCTTTAAAGTTCTATATAGTTTACAGTAAAGTTGATGGATGGGTACGTATACCGTGTGTTCTACAGAGAAGTTGACATAGGCATTACTATGTTAAATTAAAAATTAACGTATATTTGTTTTCTGGAACAACTCGAACACAATTAACATATATTATGTTGGTTAGATAAATAAAACAAATTGATCTGATATAAGAATGATATTGAAAGTATATTTTACTAAAAAATCAGTAAAAAGTTATTTATTGTGAAATTTTATTTATTAAGCAAATGGATTTGATTTGTTAAGCGGTTTTCGTAGATTAATTAGATAATTCTCATTCATTTATCTAACAAAATATGTTACTAAATTGTGCCATAAAAAAGATATGCATTAATTTTGAATTTAACGTAGAAAACGCCTGTCAACTTTTTCGAAGAACACACGGTAGACAATAATCGACTAATTTCGCAGTTGTACTATTTATTGTTGTACTTACATCAGCATTCCCCAATCGAATAAGGCTCTCCCCGCCAAGGTCAACTTACGTTACGGGTCACAACTATTTCCAATAACGGCAATTTTGCTGCTTCCCCTTCCTTATCTCCGCTTTTTTACTCTGCTCTGTAGTATTATAGGTAGATAGTGATATAAGATTAGCGCGACCCACATTGGAAAGTAAAATATTTAGTTGTTTGGTTTACAGCAGATGCGTCACTCAGGCACTGGCCACCGCTATACCGCTATGACTAACGTACTTGGAGTAGGATTGGTTAGATTGTAAATTGGTGGGAAAGGGGTGTCTGGGGCGCGCGGTGTGTTTCTCAAGCCCAGCGGGTTTGCTTCTTGGTGGCAATAAGGACGTATCTGCAAGTTTTTTCTTTATTTTTTCAAACCTTTTGAATATTTTTTCAAAATGTTTGTAGTCGTATCATGGTGGTAGAAAATTGCAAGAAGTTGTCAAAACGTATCAAGTAAAGTTTTTTAAAGTATTACCCCCGACAATTATCTGTCCTAAAATATAAGAAAATTCTTTCTTCCTACTTTGAATAAATACTAGTTGAAAATAGCAAGGAATAAGCAAAATTACTTTGAGGTTGTTTACAGTATGAGCCACTTAAAAAATATATACCACATTCGGAGAAGATAATGTAATTGTCAATGTCCCTAGAATTTGGTGAATATGGTTCTATGTGAGTGATAAGGTCATTCGTTAGCATTTTCATTAGGAAGTTAGCAAAAGGGTTCCACATGAGTGTCAAATGAAAACAATATTGTTGTCTTACAGACGTCTACCTACTGTGGTCTTCTGGTCTTACTATTTACTATGAATATATTCCAACCTACTTTTTGAGCAGTTAGTAGATATTGTATGTATATCCTGTCAATGATAGAATTCCTAGTGGTCTACCAGGATGTATTGATATCTAGTTAGCCTAGACCAGTTCCTTGCATAAACAAAATATTGCGTTACCATAGCAACGAACAATAACTTATTAAAAGTGTCAGTGTAAAGTTTGACGTCAAAAAAGTAAACCAGAGTCACGCAATAAATTAAATAAAAAAAGATGTCCACCGAAATTGTGAAAATCGAAAAATTGGAGTATCGAGCCATCATCAAGTACCTGTATTTAAAAGGGTTAAGCAGATTTACGAAGATATGCTTAATACCCTTGGTGATCAATGTCCTTCGTATGCGACCGTCAAAAATTGGAATGCAAGCTTCAAAAGAGGTAAATTTTCCATTGAAGATGATGACCGATCGGGAAGGCCAGTTTCTGTGTCAGTCCCCGAAAATATCGATGCAGTTCATGACATGATTTTATCAGACCGTCGAATTGGGCTAAAACGGATATCTAAAGCACTGAATATTTCATACGAACGCGTTCATCATATGGTTTACGTCAATTTGGACATGAGAAAAATTGCTGCAAAATGGATCCCCAAATGTTTGAATGTTGACCAAAGCGTGCAAGGGTAGAAGCATCGCGTTCGATCTGTGCTCGATTTGAAAACGATGTAGACTTCTTAAACCGAATTGTTACTATGGATGAGACTTGGGTACATTTCTACGATCCAGAAACAAAGCAACAATCGATGGAATGGCGACACTCTGGTTCTCCAAGACCTAAGAATTTTCGTGTCCAAAAATCTGCTGGAAAAGTTCTTGCTTCAGTTTTTTGGGATTGCCATGGAGTAATCATGATTGATTTTTTGGATAAGGGTAGAACAATAACTGGAGATTACTATTCGACATTACTGACCACTCTACGGGAAAATATTAAAGAGAAAAGACGCGGAAAGCTATCCAAAGGTGTTTTGTTTTTGCAGGACAACGCCCTTGCACACAAATCTCATGTTGCCATGCAAAAAATTCGTGATTTAGGGTTTGAATTACTAGAACACCCCCCTTATTCACCCGATTTGGGTCCGTCCGACTATCACCTCTTTCCTCAACTGAAAAAAAGTTTAAAAGGTCGTACATTTTCTTCCAACAAGGAGGTAATAGAAGCTGTGGAGGTCTGGTTTGCAGAGCAAGAAGAAGTTTAAAGGTCTAGAGACGTTGCAGGTTTGCTGTAATAAATGTATCCAATTAAGAGGAGAATATGTTGAGTAATAAAATATTTTGACATTGAAATTTTGTTTGGTTCTATAGTAGGCTAAGAATTTTCAATATATCCTCGTAACAAGATTGGATTGAATTTGACAATCTTTAAATTAAAATTCACGTTTTCTATTAATGTATTAATTTTTTTATTTATAACGATTAAAATTAAGAACAACAACATCTTAGCATGTACTCGTAACCTTCACACACATCGTAATTGTTAAGAGGACATTTTATCAACGGAGAACATTTCACCGGTAATCGATCTGTAAAAAATTTTGTGAACATTAGAATTTAGCGATTTATTTCAATATACCTGAATATCTGGCACATCCGCAACAATACCCATGTATAATAGTAGGATCATCGTCGCAGTACCGTTGAGGACAACCCGAACAAGAGGATCCTCCGAACAAGGAAAAGAAAACTAGAAACACATTGCTACTTCTATTTCTATTTAAAATAAGAAATTAAATTTACATCTAGCATTATTTTGCGATCTTTGAGGATTACCGCACACAACCGCAACTAGACACAATATCACGACTGATTTTTTCATAATGAACTTCATTTTAAAACAGCTTAAGAACGTTTCGCAGTATTTATTAAATGTTGTAAGGTTTATCAAAATTCCACAAAACTTGAGTTAAAAAGTCATTAAGGAGGATGTCAATGTTCGCCATTTAGTTTAATCTATAACTACGTTGTAACTACATTAGTTTTATCGTTATTAATGTGTGGCTTTTATTTCAGAATGTTATTTTTTGTTTTTTTTTACTGATATTCCACTCGTTAAAACATCATTTCAATTAAGACAGTTCCGCATTTTCATAAATCATTATAGAATTCTTGTTATTTATCTAAAATCATTTGATAATTAAAAATCGTTAAGCTTGTCCAGGAATTCCGCTTTGTTACAAATTTATTCATGATCCCTTAGTTTTGATATTTATACGTCAAAACTTGTTTTTAAAAACTTTTATTAAAATCACAAGAATTGACGGAGTCAATTATAAGTGCAGCAATATTAAAGCTAACTTAAACTTATTACGAACTGAAGCTTATCTTTCTAACGCATGTATTTATAACATCGGTTGATATCAATGTACCTGCGGCTACTTAGAATAAGATAACAAAGTTGCATATTTCAGTTACTTAGAATACATAACTCCTCCATTGCAAGAATGAAAAATATTAATGTTACATAATATTTTTCTTAAGATAAAATTATATTAAATGAATAGGATTATCTTTAACGGTTTCATCGTCTTCGTTATTTAAAAGCAATTTTCGTAATTTATAAATCAAGGAGTTACGTTTACATTTAAAAATACATATAATTATTACAATGCTTAAAATTATTACTGTAACAGTTAAGATGATTGATATTACAGGTAGATGCGTATTTACAGGCGACACATTAGACAAAATGTTTCTTTGTTTTTGCAGTTCGATTTGATTTTCTCGTAACATATGCATATTAACATGGGTTAAGTCAATTTTGAGATGTTTGAATGTATAACATCACTTTGGCGAACAGGAATTTGTAGTTTATTTATTGAAATTTGATTTACTTCTTTTTAATAATGACATCAAGAGTAAATAAAGTATGCAATTCATTTATGATAACAGAACAACCATTAGTGATTTGAATCAGGGAGGAACCTAATATAGTTTTTCGAGATCTTGAAAATGGACATTGTAAGTCAATTATCGTACTTTCGGGTGTACTTAAAATCCATGATGATTTATCTATTTGTGAAATTTTGTAGTTACTTAAATGGAAAAATACGGTTGGCAGGTTTGGTTTGCTGTAAACGCTAATAACTGTGTTTCACAGAGTTTTTCGTTCGGTATAGAAAAATGATAAGGTTGTTTACAAAAGAAATGATTTTGAAGTTGTCGGCAGTGGTTAGCTTCAAGTGGAATACTTGCATCGGTCTTGAAGAGAATATTTTGGTATGTGGGTAAAGTCATTTGGAAGTAATTGTTTCCATTATATGCTGGAAATGGTATTAATTGTATGTATTGGTAGTCTGCGGAGGTTTCTACTAAGGGTATTTCGTATATGAAAGTGAATGTTGCAAGTTTTGGTATATCCTTAATTGAATAATGGATTCGTAAAACGATAATGTTAGGGTATTTACTGGATAAGGCAATGACAGTGTTTTTGGGTATGTAGTTGGAGTTCAATAAGTTGTTGAGATACGTTCGTTAGAGTAGTTAGGAGGTCATTGTTGTCAATAAGAGATATGTGTAACTGTTGGTTTTGTGCAAAGGTTAAGGAAGTTTCGAGATTAGACCAAGCATTAATGAATAATTGAAGAGACTGAATTGATTGATCTAGTAGAGCGTTAGTTGAAAGAGTACCCAATATTTCGTTAACTTTTAATTTAGTGTTGAGGATTAAATCGTTTAGGTTCTTGTTTAGCGTCTTTTGATTTATGGTGATTTTTTCTATATTTTCTGAGAATATTTTGATGGAGGTATCTAAAATTTGTGCCTGTTCAAGTAAAATAGTTTTCTGTTGATTGGTGGATTTTGATAATGTTTCTATTTGGGTTTGAAATTTAAGGCCGTCAGAAGAGTCTAGGTTTCCTGTTATAAATTTTATTACACTTCCGAGTCCGTCTATTAATGATCTTTTTTTTCTCGAAATTTCTTGGGGAAATAGTTGATCTAGTAATCTATCGGCTTCGTTTAAGTAATTTTGTAATATTTGTAACTGGTTATTATAGCTAAAAGGAATGTGATCCTGTTCGAAAGATATCTTACTGCAATCGTAATTTTGGCATACTGTCCTATTATTATATTGTACGTCAAAGAACTTATCATTAAGTAATCTAACTACTTTTAATATGCTGTCTTTTAAATCTAAATAGCTAATTATTGTAGGAGAATAATCAAATACTTTATACAGGGTCCATGTGCTTACTTGTAGGAGGGCTTTACCTTTTGACAAGGGGTATAGTCCTGGGTTGTCTTTGATGTCTGTTATGGTAACTTCGGCGTAGGAGGCGATAGTTCGATAACAGATGAGGATGAGTCTGTGAATGGTAATAATTCGTTTAAGTGCCTTTTAATTGTTTGATCAGAGTTTACCGATTTTAAGTAACACGTTTCGTGTTTAGTAATTTTGTTATAGTGAATGGACCTACAAATCGTTGCTGACATTTACTTCTGCTAGCTCGGGAGTTTCGTACGAATACCTTGTCGTTAACCTTGAAAATGTGGGGATTTCTCTTGCTATTGATTTTGGTGTTTTGATTTTCTTTGGTGGACATTTGAGATTCTGTCAATTGTTCGTAAAGTTTGTGTAGTTTTTCTTGGTGGTTATTAACGTAGGTTTCGAGAAAGTGTTTATTAAAATCAATGTCAAAGGGGTTTCTAGCTTCGGTATGTCCAAACAATATTTCATGAGGAGTGTAACTCAAATTAGAGTGTATGGAATTATTATAAGCAATAATAGAATACTGAATTAATTTTGTTGGTGACTCAACCGGATATCGTTCTTTCAAAATTCGGTAGTGTTCAATCAGAGTAGAGTGAACACGCTCGACAGGAGAGTTAGAATTATGGTTATAAGGCGTTGTAATATGAATGAATATCTTATGTTGTTCTAATAAATTTTTTATTGATGAAGTGTCAAACTCGTTGTCAGCTACAATAGCGTTTGGGGCTCCAAACGTAGAGATAAAGTTGACGAGTTGATCCAATATGTCAATTGTGTTTCTTGATTTTAAGGGATATGCTTGTGTATATTTTGAAAATGCGTCAATTATGGTTAAAAACTTTTGTCTGTCTATTTCGAAAATGTCTATGTGTATATTTTGGAACGGTTTGTTGAAGGTTGGGGTCAGTTGTATGGGTTGTTTAATTGGATGACGGACATATTTCTGTTTTTGCAAGTTTGGCAATTATTAATAAAATGTTCGATGTCTTTTGAAATGTTTTTCCAATAGTATTGTCGTTTTAAATGCTCTTCGGTTTCCCGAATACCACGGTGGTTGGTTTTTCCATCGTGATAGTTTGAAATTTGGTATAATCGTTCGTCCTTATTAGTTACGTAAGTAACTTGTGATGTGCTTCTGAAAAACTTGGGCGTATTTTCGTTAGAAATTGGGATTATGAAATTTGAGAAATCTTTATAAAGGTCTTCGTCGGGAAAGTAACAATAATATTTAGTGTTGGGTAAACAAAATCTATCAGTAATTCATTAAATTTGTCGTTTACGGTTGAGGGATCGATATATAGTTTGATTAACTGATTGTCGTCAAAACTGAGAACTTCTATTTTCTTAGGTATGCTAGTTTTTATGAATTCGATTTGGTGTTTGAAGTATTGTAGGGGTTTGTCAGTAATACCTATTGCTGTAGTTGATTCAAGTTGGGTATGTATTGTATCGACTAATGATTGATTGTCATTTACATTTGAAGTATTTTGGGTAGTCATATGTTGAATAGGTTCATCTAAGTTAATCAACGGTATGTCAAAGAGGTCTTCTATGTTAGGTGGTTCTCCGCATTCGGGCATTATGCTGGAGGGTCCAGGTTGAGGTTCAGGTGTTTGTAGAGAGTCTTGTCTAGTGTCGTTAATAGAAAGAGGGTTTAGTGAAATTCGAGACAAAGCATCCGCTACTTTATTTTCTTTTCCAGGTCGATAACGTATTTCAAAATTGTATTCTTCGAGTTTAAGAGACCATCGTGTTAATTTTGAGTTAGGTTCTTTCAGGTTTCTGAGCCAAACTAGCGGTCTGTGATCGGTGTATAAGATAAATCTTGTGCCAAACAGGTAAGGTCTAAATTGTTTTGTTGCCCATATTATAGCTAACAGTTCTCTTTCTATTGTGGAATATCGTTGCTCGGTCTCGTTAAGAGTACGGGAGGCATAACATACGGGTTTTTGGTTTTGAGATAGAACGGCACCTAAGGCAAATTTTGATGCGTCTGTTGTCAGTTCAAACGGTTTGGAAAAGTCAGGGTATTGAAGTAATGGTTCATTGGTCAAGATAGTTTTTGTATGTTCAAATGATTCTATAAATTTTTCGTTGTGAATAACTTTCTCATCTTTTTTTAAACACTGAGTCATAGGTTTGGTAATTTTTGCAAAATCTGCTATGAATTTACGGTAATAGCCTAATAAACCTAAATATGATTTTATTTCTGATTTTGAATTTGGAATAGGAAAATTTTTAATTGCTGCGATTTTTGAGGGATCGGGTTTTATTCCGTCGGGTCCTAAAATGTGTCCTAAATAAGTTACGTTTTTCTTTAAAAATTCAGATTTGTCTAATTGAATTTTGACGTTAGCTTCACGGCATCGTTGAAAAACGTTTTTTAAACGATGGATGTGTTCGTGAAGAGACGTTCCAAAAATTATTATATCGTCTAAGTATACTAAGCATTGAGTCGGAGTGAGGCCAGTCAATGCTGTATTCATCATTCTCTGAAAAGTTGCAGGGGCATTTTGAGACCGAAAGGCATTCGTCGAAATTGATAGTGACCTTCTTCAGTACTAAACGCGGTTTTTTCGCGATCTTTTTCTTCTATCTCGATTTGATGAAAACCGGATGCCAAATCGAGAGTGGTAAAATAGTTGGCACGGCCTAAATTGTCAAGAATTGTTTCAATTTTGGGAAGAGGAAATTTATCGTCTATAGTCTGTTCGTTGAGTTTTCGGTAGTCTATGACGATTCGCCATTTCTGTTTTTCGAAGCGTCTTGTTTCTTGGGAACTACCCATATTGGAAAATTATAAGGTGATTCACTTGGTTCTATAATATTTTGTTCTAGCATTTGATCTATTTGAGTTTTTACTTCTTGTCTATGTACGTGTGGATAGCGATATGTTTTTGTAAAAATGGGGTTGTCTGTTTTAGTCCGTATATGGTGTTTTGTCAAGGTAGTTCTAGATAAGGGGTGTTTGAATCATAAAAATTTCTTTATATTCGACGCATAAATTAGTGAGTAAAGTTTTTCTTCGTCATTGAGGTGATCTATACGTAAGTTTTCTTTTAGATTGGTTATTAAGGAATTTTTGTTGATAAAAATATTATTTAAGCTAATGTTTTCGTCATTTTTAGATTCTATTTTGGGGTAATCTTCAACAAAAGGGGACGGTTAATAGCCAAAGTATGTTCTTGATCTGATGTATTAATAATGGTTGTAGTAAACCAATTTTTTTCAATTTTACTATTGCTGAAGGCATACTAACGTGTTCGGCGAAATTTAATTTTGGGGCAATTTTATTGCCATCTTTTCCGATTGCTGGCAATTTAACTACTAGTTCCGTTCTGGGAGAAATTGTAATAATTTTTAAAGCTGTTTTTGGTTGAATTTCGTTGAAATTACAATGATTTCTTTTTGATTTCTTTTTCTTCTTCTGATTCGTTAACATAAAATGGGACTGTTGTCTGTTCTGTTTGAATGTGATTCCAAAGATAATCGATTCGGGCAGATAGTGTTGTCAATAAATCAGTACCTATGAGTCCGACATAGCAGGGGTTGAAATTGAATAAGTAAACGAGGTGATCTCCCTCTTGGTTAAACAAAGCAGGTATTGGAACTTTAGCTACTAAATTGTGTTGTGTTGTTCCGTGACTTGTAGTGATCTCGAAAGGGATTCAAAGATTCTGTCTGGAAAATGTTCGTATGCAAACTCGGGAGATAATATTGTTCTGGAACTGCCAGTGTCAATGAGTAATTTTTGGTTTGAATTGGGGATCAATATGTATGGTAAAACAGGTGACGGGTTAATATGAAATGATTCTAATCCGAGGCAGCTACGCAAAAATTTTCGCTTTCTGAATAATTTGGTTCATTTACATCGGGATCGTAGTCTGCAAAATTTGGTAAATTGTCATCTTCTAAATTTTCAAAGGTTTGGTATTCAACGTTAGGGTTATTCGTGTGCGGGTATTCTGAATCAACTAAATCAGTATAATATAATTGTTGATTGGGATTTCGGAATGTTGGTTGTTGTGCGTTGTTGTTTTGAAAAGTTGGGGTAAATTGTAGTGGTCTTGGTCTCGACAATTGTTGAGATGCAGGACGTTTTGCCATAGTGGAGGTTTCCATTGGTTCAGGTCTAAAACTGGGTTGAAAGTTTCTCTGTGGTTTAAAAACATTTTGACCGGGCTTGGCATAATTTGGTTTAAATCCGGGAAAATTTTGTGGTGGAATATTAGGAAGTCTTTGAACTGGTTGTTGTTGGGTTATAAACCTCGATGGACTTTGTTGAAACTGTTGTTGAGGGTGGTAATACGTTTGATGTGGTTGTCTCTGTGAATTTGACGTTTGTCTGATAGGTGGATTGTAAAAGTTTATAGTTGGTTGTTGTGGTATTTTACTGTTTAGGTTTTGAAAGTATCTAATGTCTAGTTCACTTTTTACGAAAGCTAACGCGTTTTCTAAAGTTTGGGGTGCTCGACTTCTAATGAAAGACCCTAATGGTTCTGTTAATCCGCTGGTATAAGCAGTGAGGGTTAAGTTTTTTGACTCAATTAGTTTATGATCTTTGATCATTTGGGTATCGTTACTAAGGGCAATTTTCGAATTTAGAATAGCAAGTAAGGATCTACATCTATTGTAGAAATCAATTGGTGATTCTTTATTATATTGTCTGAGACGGGATAAATCTATTTTTAAATTTAATTCGGACCTTTGGTCACCAAAATTTTCGATAAGTAAAGTTTTAAGGGCTTCCCATGAATGGAAAATTTGTCCGGTAACAACTTCTAAAGCTGCACCTTTAAGACGATTACGGGCGGCGGACAACAAAAGTTTATTTATATAAGCATGTGGTTGTTGTATTTGCCAAAATTGGTTGAAAATATCTTCAACTGCTCTTACATACTCTGATAATTCCGAGGGATTCCCTGAGAATACAGGGATTTCATTAAGTAATGAAGTGTGAAATCCGATAGGGTAACCAGTCATTGCCGGTTGGGTTTGTAAATTTTCATTTGATGTAGACATCTCAAAATTAACTTTTAAATTTTCAAACAAATTAGTCAAATCTTCTAAGGAATTGGTATTTTCCAAAGGACGTTTACTTAAGACTATTGGTTCTAATTCGAGATCCGATTCAGACGAATCCAGCGTTAATTACATCTATTCGCACAAATTTTATTTTAAAGTTTCTTTGTTTTATTATTATATTATTATTATTATTAGTGGGGCCTAATTCAGGGTCCTACTCATAAATCGTTAGTATGTTTGGAGATTAAGTATTGATAATCAATACACCAAACGTCTTGCTTACAACGATTTAATATGAACTTATAATTAAATTAATTCTACGTTAGTACGGTTTTTGATTATAAGTGAATTTATGAATTTATTTTTGTTTAAATTTTATATAATCACTTTAAAACTTACATTAAGTTCATGTCTTCAATAGACGGTGACTGCGATAGTCAGCTGTAGCACCAGGAGTTGATGTCGAAGCAGGTCAAACCGTGGCGATGTTAGCCCGTGAGATCTGCGTCGCTGGATGCTGGGTCAGGATACGGCTTTTCGATGTTTGGAAAGGCTTCTCTCTGGATATCGGTGAAATCGGCTTCTACTGATTTTCCACGTTATTTTTCGTTCTTCAGTGGGATTACTCCGTTGTGGAACGTTGTTTTGGATCGTCGATTAAGAATTTAAAAATTCAAAAAGCGTATAATATTTGCTTTTTCGACAAATCCTACCGACTGCGCCAGTTTTGATATTTATACATCAAAACTTGTTTTTAAAAACTTTTATTAAAATCACAAGAATTGACGGAGTCAATTATAAGTGCAGTAATATTAAAGCTAACTTAAACTTATTACGAACTGAAGCTTATCTTTCTAACGCATGTATTTATAACATCGGTTGATATCAATGTACCTGCGGCTACTTAGAATAAGATAACAAAGTTGCATATTTCAGTTACTTAGAATACATAACTCCCTTCTGATGTTTCCTTATTTAACCAAGTAGTTTTTAACAGTATTATACATTTATTTTTTATATCTATATATTAAATATCTGCATTTTAGAGATTTTTCCCTAAAAATTTAAAAACGCACTAAAAATTCATTGTATGTTGCCTTTATATTTGTGTGGCTAATCGTCAAAAAGACTGGTTTAATTTTGACGGAGCTTTATAAGAGAATAGAAAAATTGTAATATATAATGTATACTTAAAATAGAATTGAAGATGTCTGCAATTTCAAAATATTTTTTTTTAATTGATGGGTAATCAATCGACAGGACTTTCTTCGTTGAAATGCAAAAGACATGTAATCATACCACAAAGTCGTTAAGTCTACTTTTGGGCAGCGTGAGAGTTAATAACAATGTATTAAAAAATAAACTCATTCAAGCCTCGAAAATTAAGTTACCAGATTATTTTTCCACAAACGTCCACAAAAAGGACATTCGACATTTGCGAATCTAGATAACGATAAGCTATTTTTGTATCTGTATGTCTGCTTCTTTGTCAGGGCTAATGTTGGGAGGTAAAAGATGAAAAAAGAAAAAGTGAAAAATATCAGAAAAGCATAAATTGACTTTGAAGCAAATTTTAATATCAATTTTTCAGTTTTGGGCGTTTGTCTATTTTGTCTTGGCTTATCTTAGAAACTTCACGGAAACTTTATTGACGGTCAGGGATTTTTATATGGACGATCTTTTAAATGGAGGTGTTGAGAATTCTCACTCAGCTTCGTAATATTTTAGACAAAGTTGGGTTTTCTGCACGTCGTAACCATCCCAACTAGCACTATCCATTATTTGCCGATTTTCTTGGTGAACGTGAAAACACAAAAATCTTCTAAACTTGCTCTAAATCTAGAGTGGCTGCCTATCCGTCACATAGAGATTTGCATCGCCATTCTTCTTGCAGAATTAATGCAGGTATTTTCAGACAAATAGGTACATACCATCTTTGTTTGAAGTTAAAGTGTAACTTTAAAATTCTCAGTGTGGATTTTTCAAACACCTTCTAAATGTCCATATTTCCCTAAAAATCAGAATTGCTCAAAAATCCGAAATTTTTGAGACGTTAACCTTTGGCAAACTAGTATTTAAAAAATGCGTCCAATTCAAAAATAAAATAAAAAGAAAAATATCATTAGATTTAAAATAAGGAATAGGCCGGTGTCAAGTTTCGGTAAGTAGCTCCGGTAGCAAAATGGCTTATCCCGATTCGGTAGATGCTTTATCCCAGGATGCAAGTTTTCAGAATTTCATGTTAAAGTGATGGTTTCTGAAAATAATAAGACAGCTTTCTTTCTTTCACCCTCAATGTGCTTATAGGGTAGAGAGCAGAACCAAAAAAAAATTAAGCAAACATTTTTTTTTATCTTTACACCGGCAGTAGATGTGACGAATTTACAAATTAGAAAGCAGTTTTGTGTGAAAAATGTAACAATGCAAACATATTGTAAACCGATAAGTTTCCAGACTACCGGACATAGGGAAATTCACATTGAAAAATCATCAAAGGATCAACTCTTGCTTTAACTGCATATAAAACTGAAAAAATAGGCGGTAGAATGTAGGTACAATTGACATTAAATACTTATTCCTAAGACTTTTCTCATAACTATTTTGTATTATATTTATTAAAAACCCTTATAAATACAGAGTATTTAAAAAAATATTACCATTAATAAACGACTTATTAGTATTAAGAATGAATGTCTACACAGCAGAAAGAAAAAAATTAAGTAGACATTGTAGCAGCTGTCGAAGCTAATCCTAATATTAGTGTGCGGGGTATTGCCAATAATCTTAGGGTCTCTCATATGTATGTTTACCGTGTTCTTAAAATAGATACGAATATTGGGTGATAATTTAAAAAAACACAAATATTTTCCATATAAATACTCCACAACGCAGCCGATACTGAAACACGAACAGTTTTTTTGTGATTTTATGTTTAATATGTACCATGCTGATGAATAATTATCGGAAAATATTTGTTTCACAGATGAATGCACATTTGCATTAAATGGGGAACAAAATCGTCAAAACGTTCGTTATTGGAGTCAAGATAATCCACATATTCATATGCAAACACACAAAACCTCAATGTATGGATAGAAATATTGGGTAAAAATTAAATTGGTCCATTCTTCATCAAGGGTGTCCTTAATCGTAGGATTTACTTGGATCTTTTGCGGAATCAAATAATTCCCAATATCATCGCAGAGTTAACAATATTAACACAGTGTGGTATCAACACGATGGTGCACCAGCTCACTACTCGCAAGATGTGCGAAATTACTTAACGGAAGTCCAAATCGATGTATTGGTGGGCCGGTTAACTGCCCTCCAAGGTGTACAAAATATTTTTTTTATGGGGTTACCTAAAAAGATTTACACTATAAGAAGACATCAAAACTTGAAATCTATTACTGAAGTATGTTTCAATATAACCCTGAAATATTGCAAAACGTACGACGTAATTTTTACGATAGGTTAAGTTAGTGTTGTTAATGGGAACACATTTGAACATCTAATCAATTAGTGTGTTAGTTGGTATCTGTTAGTATTATTCAATTATGAGTGTGGTTTTTGTTGTATTTATTGTTAATTGTAGTGACTTAATAAAATTGTGTTGTTGTTTGGCTTTTGATTTTTTGCGTTTTCACGTTAATCCAACTGCCTTCCGTTTCAATTGTGATGGTCAATTACAATTTTTTAAATGACACACCAATAGTTGATCTGTAGATAATTTTTAATGTTAATTTCTCTATGTCCGGTAGTCTGTGTTACACACTGTATATGAAATTCATAATTAGAAATGATAAATCTGAAGGCTCTTATTAGCTCATATGTTTAACACTTCAACTAATTATACTCTTAAAAAAAGAGAAACTGTTTACATTGATTTAATTGATTACATTGTTTGTCGTGTTTGTAGATAAGGAAAAAGTATCTGCAGCGTTATTTAATATTAGCTTTTTTTTGTTTGATTTTACATACAATAGCAATTTGAAATAACTTTACCCCCAACGATATGACTTCCCGATATTCAATTGTAAAGTCTGTTTAGCAATAAGTCAAAAACAAAGCCCATAATCTATAAACTGTATTTAATTCGTTGGAACAAGAAGAATTATTAAAAAACGATATGTCAGTAATCATATATTATTATTGACAAAACAAAAAACTTGGTAATTTATTACAGCCAATATAACATTGAAAATTTTCTGTTACGGCACTGTGAATTAAAGTTACTTTACTTATGTTAAGTTGGCTAAATCTCCTGAGTAGAGGTCAATTGCACGTAATTAGAGTGTGATTACTTCAATTGCGGGCAACCCTTTCTACCACCACCACTACATGTACTTCCAAGATGGCTCTCTCAAGACCCCAATTACGTGCAATTGAAATACAGGGTGTAAGTACTTCAATTCCGTAACCCTTCCGCCGTCGCATGTACTTTCAGGGTGGTGCCCTCTGTACCATGGTAATAAATGTAATGATTCGTTTTCAATGTGCGTTCAAATTGAATGTCGCAATGAAATCAATTTCGTAATTGGGTTTAATTATCCTTAATAACGTTCTATAGCGAATATCTGCGTAGCAAGTGCTAAAAGTAATCAGGTTTAGCTTGTTTAAACGGCCAACAGTATCCTTTTCCATCGCATTTCGTTTATCTCTTACTACTTGAAAGGTATAGGCCGTATAGGGGGTGTATCTATAGAATGTAAATGTAAATTTTGCCTCAGACATTTCAGTTAAGGGATGGTCTTGAATGAGGAATTGTAAAATCAAGTACGTATGAAAATAATTTCAAGTTGCATTTTAGTGTACATTATATTAACATGCCTTATTATTATTATTATTATTATTAAGAAAAACGCCAACAGTTAACTGTAACGACATGTGTGTGTTAAAGTGCAAAGCGCTATCTAAGCGATAGCTTTAATGCTTGAAACACACGTTGCCGATAAAGCCAAGTATAACTTGTATAGAAGCACACACGCAACGAAAGAACACCTGATGCAGCATTTCGCTCTTATTGTGAGCTCATCAGCGGTGTATACTTAAGTGCAGCATAAGGCATGTAAGAATTTTAAGGAACTGTTAAACAGAATGCGACAACAGAGATGTGTTAGGGTGTATTACATAACGTAAAGAATTGATTTCATCTAAATTTTTGATAATGCATCTGTTTATAAATTTCTCGCCTGGCATTCTTTAAATAATGAAATTTACTGTATCTATAATATTGTAAAAGTTTTGATTTTAAAATTAATTAATTATGCAATAAAGAATACGTTTAATTGATTTAGTTATTTTGGCAATTTTTGTATTAAAAGCACCCTTGTACACGCGCTAAACACATTATACACAGTGTTTCTGACTTATTACGATAATGGTTTGTCATGGAACGCTATGCGACTTTGTTAAAAACTAGTTTCTGTTTAAAAGCGCCCCAAAATCTTATCAGATCTGCGCTATTATATATAAAAGTTTTATAAAAATTTAACCGACGGTTTTTCTGACATTTGATTAAATGAGAGAATTCGGCAAATCTTATCAATCACTAAACGATGGTCAGATGCAATCATGGTTAGTTTCAATTTTTATTTAACTAATTGTTTTTCAAATTCTATTTATATTTCTTTATATTGGATTAATTAATTAAGCCTTGAGAAAGATCTCAGAAGAAGGGCGAAACGTTGACAATTCAACTATTTTAAGTTATTTTTTCTTATCTCCATCAAAGATAGGGTCGCAATACAACATACATCAGAACTAAAATTTAAATTTCCCGCATGTGCGGGTAAGATGGCTTTAGTAGGAGGGTAAGAAGACGATAAATAACAAATAAAAGAAAAATAATATTTGTAGAAAAATATCTTACTAAGTTTGACAAAAATCACAAATATATGTCTTGTGTTTTGCCTCTGCTGATGTTAGCCCAGAACAGGCTGCATGAACCCACTTTCGGCAGAGGGAACAAGCATACCAAATTTCATTTTTACCCGCGTGCCACTACAAATTAAACACATGTCCTCCTTTTCTTCCAAATAGAAACTATCTTCATCTTCTTCCATATAATTGACTGAAGATTCTTTATCATCATCAGGAAACTTTAATTTTCTCACATGTTTCTGTTTCTTCAATTCTTTATTTTCTTTATCTCTTTCAGACTTTTTCTTTTGCTTCTATTCTCTCTTCTTTCGATTTTTTTCTTTGATCTTCTCTTTAATTCTTTTGTCAATTTCTTTTTCTTCTAGTGCATTTTTAACTGGAGTGCCGGTGATAAATAGTGATGATAGTTTTTTCCTCTGCTTCCTTTCTTTGTAAGAAGCAATAGGTAAAGGGGGTAGAGAAACACATGGTTTTGTTTTGGACGGTCCCGCTACTGCCTCATAAACACATGGTTCCGAATTGGAGGGTCCTACTATTGCAACATCTGCTGAAAGAGCATTCATCTCATGAGAGGATGCTGACGCTGCAGCATCCATACTCGTAGGAAGATCTTTACACGTATGCAATAATCCTAATATTTCATTGTCCACATTCTTTGAAGATTCAAGTGGCTTTTGTGTGGTCATTGACGGTTCGAAATCAGAATCATTAAATATTTGTGAATTCAATGGAACTACGCCAGTTGCTCTGAAACCTTGTACAGCATTTTTATTGTAGCAACCTTGTCGTAAGCCACATTAAATAATCCTGCCACATCTTTGATTGTGATAACTTGTCCTGGATGTTGCGCTAGATAGTCGTTACATGCCCGACTATAAGCGGTTTTAAAAGGTCCATAAAACCTACATCGAGTGGTTGCATACGGTGACTCGTATGAGGAGGAAAACCCAAAACCGTAATATAATTTTCACGACATAAATTTACTGCTTGTAGAGTAACGTGCGACGAATGATTGTCCATTAGAAGAAGAATAGGATTCTCCTTAGAAGGTCTTACATTTTTTATAAAATGATTCAACCATTCGATAAATGCATCTGCGTTCATCCACCCTGATTCATTACACACCGCCGAAGATCCTGATGGTGCACCATTCAAGAAATGGTGTTGCATTCTTACCCTTGGAAAAATGAAGAATGGGGGTACGTAATGGCCTACGGCACTAAAACAGCATGCTACAATCACATTTGTGCCGTTTTCGGCCGAAGATATTTTAATCACTCTGCGGGTTCCTGTTGGGCTTAATATGTTAGGAGTCTTAGTAGGCACAGTAGGGCAGCCAGTTTCGTCAACATTAAATATCTGATGTTCAGCGTATTTTGTTTTTGCTAAAATCTCCTCATAAAGTTTAAAAATGACTCGACATTTACCCCATTAAAAGCCGCCAACCTAGCCGCTGACGTTGCTTCTGGCTTCCTCAAAGAAAAGTTAAATCGTGTAATGAAACTTTGTATGAAATCTTTTCCAGCCTTTTTACTTTCTTTATTGAAGCGATGTTGAATCTTTAATGTCTCGGCATAGTCAAAAACTATTTTCGCAAACTGTTCGCGTGTAATCCCAAATGCCCTTTTACTTAGATCCTCTACATATTTTCTTAGATTATCTAGCTGTTCATTAGTAAATGTACATTTGAATCTACCAGCGCCAGTTGGATAAGCCTCCACAGAATATTTCTTGGCATAGCGGCGTAAAGTTGCTTCTGGGATGTTATATTTCTTTGCAATGGCATTCACAGCCGCACCTGCCTTGACCTCTTGCACAGCCGCTGCCATTGTTTCCTTTGGCCAACTTTGCCTATTTGTCTTTCTTAGATAATTTTTAACCATCTTTGTTACCTATAAATAAAACAAAAATACTTTAAAAGATTTTCAAACAAGTCGGGTAAGATGACGAATTCGTAATCTTGCCCTCTTAGTGAATTCGTCATCTTAGCCGCCTCAGCCATTTTTAATTAAGTTTAATTTTAACCAGTAAAAATATATATTTTAAATAAACTTTATGAGGTATACATCTACAACAACCTAACATTAAGGAAAATACTTACTGCGAAGCGAAAACACTGCACAAAAATTATATAAAGCTTATTTCGTTTGTTACAAATCTTACAACAGCACAAGCACAGAACACAAATGGCGAAATACTGTCATCAAGGCAAGTCATATTTTCACGGTTCCTATATAGACAGGTAAGAAACTTTATCACTGCGCTAAAGAAACCAACCAACTAGCTCCATCTAATAACAATCGTCCGAAATTATGAATTCGTCATCTTACCCGATTCGCCGTCTTACCCTGACATTCTCCATTTTGACGTTTTGTTCTGATTGTTGGTTTAAGGTCTAATTGACGTGGGCATGCGTTTATGAAAATTAAATCATGCCGCTATTCGTAATGAGTCATACGCAATCTTATATTATTTCAACTTTTCTAATTAATTATTTTCTTCATTTGTTTCCATGGCTTACCAGATAATAAATAATAACCGGCTTGTCAAGATCTTTTATTTCAAACATATCATTGAAATAAAAAAATGAGTAGAAGTTATTTATGAAAAAATCAAATATGGCGCCCATTTAAAATAAGAAAGTTAATACCTCCAAAACCATTCTTGCGATAATATTTTTAGAAATAGATTATAATTTGCTTTATTCGTGAAGAAACTTTTCTACGAACTTTATCATAGTAGCTGTCGTAATAAGTGAAATAATTGATATCTTCGAAAATAGCATGTTTCGTTTTTTTCAGGATATCTTCGGAACGGATCAGAATTTTTAATCCTAGTTAACGGCATCTCAATCGGCATGAAAATCTGTACAACATTTCCCGTTTAACTAAACTTGATTATAATTAACTATGATCTACTACCTTTTACTAAAACGCACGTGTGCTAAAATATATAAAATGTTGGATAACTTCGTTACGGCTTGAGCACAAAATTTTTATTATACAGCAAGAATTGGCCCAAAATAGCACAAAATTATGGCTATACAGTAATTTGATTTTGGTGATATCTCCAGCCAGCGTGAAGTTGGAGGTACACATATAAAATGTTGAATAACTACATTGCGGCTTGCGCACAAAATTTGTACTATACAACAAAAAGTAGCACAAAATTATGGCCCTACAGTAATTTGGTTTAGGTGATGGTGTACCTCTAGCGTGAACTTGGTGGTACACATATAAAATGATGGATAACTCCATTACTGCTTGGACACAAAATTTCTATTATACGGGAAAAATGGCACAAAATGATAACGCGTCAATCGCTTGCATACCGTTTTGTTGTACCTCCAACTTCACGGACCTAGTGATCCATACCTCTGTTTCTTCCAAATATATGTAACCCAAATTACGTCTGTTAATTGTTACACAAAAACTATGCACATTTTAATTATATGCTCTAACCGGTTGTTATTTTAACTTTCCTATGCGAAAAATCGCGTGTAACAAACTACATAATTTTAATTTGTATATCTGCTTCGGTTTGACTTAGAGTACTTTCGTGTTGTGAATACCTATCAGAATTATATACCTAGGTAATAATAGGAAACAGAAAATACAACGATACCATCTTAAACTAAATAAAAAACTTATCTGTTTTAAAAAAAATGATTATCATTTATCATTATATTATTGACAAACGGCGGCGGTTACTTCTACAAAAATTAAAATAGGTAATTTTAGTTGTACAATAATGTCGTTCTTTGCAGAATCTTAGTGCTATTTTAGAATGGATCCTTATGAGAGAGAAATACAACGACTGCAAAAACTTTATGATGTTTCAGATTATGATGACGAAGAAGATGAGGGAGAAGTCGATACCGTAGAAACTAGAGATGACGATTCTGATACAGAACAGGAATTTGATGAAGCTGACGAGGTAAGGGATCCCGAACCACAGCGCCACTACCGTGAGTCAATGTTCACTGGTAAAGATGGTTTCGCAAGATGGAAAAAACATTACGGGGCAAGGAATATTCGAACTCGACATCAGAATATTATAAAAGTTTCTCCCGGTGTGAAAACAGTTGTAAAAGATTTAAAATCACCTTTGGACATATGGAATTATTTTTTTGATACCAATATGATAGAAATTATTGTTTCATCCACAAACATCAAAATTCAATTAGTGTCGAAAAACTATAAGCGAGAGAGAGATGGCAAGCCTACTAATACTGCCGAAATTAAAGCTTTATTAGGTCTGCTATATCTCGCTGGCGTCCGTCGTGCAAATCATCTAAATACCCAGCATTTGTGGAAAGTAGATGGAACCGGGATAGAAGCATTTCGATTGACTATGAGCATTACTCGATTCAAATTCCTATTATTGTGCATTAGATTCGACAATATTAAAACTAGGGGTGAAAGAGCGGCATTTGATAAGTTGGCACTTATAAGGACTTTATTTAATTTATTTGTCCAACATTGTAAAGATGCTTACAGCCTTTCTGAGTTCGTAACAGTGGATGAAAAATTAGAGTCTTTTAGAGGTCATTGCAGCTTTAGGTAGTACATACCTAGTAAGCCTAATAAATATGGTATGAAAATTTTTACAACTTGCGATGCCAAAACTTATTATACTAGTGCCTTGGAAGTTTACGTTGGTCTACAAGCCCGGTGGGCCTTATAAACAAGACAATTCTGCTAAATGTGTTGTTGAACGCTTGTGCCTCCACATACGTGGATCAAATCGTAATGTAACCACAGACAATTGGTTCACAAGCATGCCTTTAGCTGACAGCCTAAAATCAATAAAACTTACACTTTTAGGCACAATTCGCAAAAATAATCGTGAACTACCTAAGGAGTTAGTACAGGAATTAAGTCGTCCAGTTGGCTCTAGCATATTTGCTTTTCAAGAAGATCGTACTATAGTTTCGTATGTCCCTAAAAAAAGGAAAACTTACTTTCAACAATGCACTTCAACGATGATATTGATCCGAACACAAATAAACCGGAGATGATTGAATTATATAACGAAGGGAGGAGTTGATGTGGTTGACAAATTATCCGCACAGTATAATTGCGCTAGGAATACTAGAAGATGGCCAATGGTTATCTTCTACAGCATGTTGAATGTGGCAGCTATAAATTCTTTCATCATTTATACAGCTAATAATCCTTCATCTGCCATAATTCGGAGAGACTTCAACCAAAAGCTGTACATTGCACTGGCTTATGATTATCAAAAATTACGCATAACCTATGCAGCAGTTCCCAGAAGTGTAAAACTTCGTATCCAAGAGATATGTGGGATTCAGAATGAAACTGCACTAGAAAATAGAGCAGATGGGCAAAAGGGCAGATGCTACTTTTGTGACCATAAGAAAAATAGGAAAACTAAGTATTACTGCTGTGTTTGTAAGAAATACTTATGCTTGGAACACATTCATCCAACATATCAAGATTGCAGCCCTGTGGAATCGCAATAATATTTTGACTAGGTCAATTCTGAAATTGAGAGAACAGTTTTACTGTTTCAATTGTTTTTGTAATAGGTTACATAAGTAACGCTAGATTTACTTTTTCTCCTTATAATAGACTCATAAGTTTAGTGAAATATAAAGATTATTTCTGTATTGACTTTTTTGTAATCTATTTTAAGCAAAGCAATAAATAAATTTTTTTAAGCAAATTAATTAATTTTCTGGTTTTTATTTGTTTTGCAAAAATCTATTGCGCATTAAACAAGTTATCGGCTTTACATTATAATGTTTATTTACTAATGAAATGTCTGAATCCATATTATTAAATCATCAAAAAAATATATTTCATTGGAAAGGCAAAATATTCACGGAAAAAAGTATAATAAATTTTTAAAACAAGTACAAGTAGCACGTAAATTAAAGGAGAAACATGGAAAGTTTGTGTCACCTATAGTCTGTATACTATTGGCGCGGAGTAATAAACCTGTCAGAATTATCGAATCTCCCGTATTGCAGTGGCGTAGGTACCTGATACGTTTGGAAAATCATATTTTTAGTAGGTAAATATATTATAATAGTAAAATCTACCTTTATATGTTATTTATTTTATTTGTATAGTAGATCACATTACAAATTTTACTTCTTACGTATTATATACCATTATTTTTGTATCTTGGTATAATACCCACATCTACGGCTATGATTCTCGTTTCGTCAGTACCTGGGCTGATGGCAACGTGTTTACACAGATTAACCTATTGTTCTCAGACCCTAGATGGGTCGATATGCTGCAAGAGCGGCACAATGATTGTATTTTGGTTAGAATTTATTGGTTTTTACTTAACCGTAGAAGTACCGCTTTCACAAGAAAATAAAGAATTATTTCAAGCAATTATGATTTATTACTCCGCGCCAATAGTATACAGACTATAACTCTACAACTAACGTAAATATTGATACATCGGATTATGGTCGTCGAATTGCTCACTTAAAACCGCTCGGTAAAAACATGTTTTGTATTTATTGCGGATATTTATTATCACTCACTGATCTTGTAAGTGAAAAACATATTGGACTGGCATCAATTTTATGTGCAGAAAATGTTATAAAATAAGTGGAGTATCTACTGATAAACACCACGAAGTCTCTAATGGTAACAGTTACTATGACTCCAATACTCAGGTTGTAATAGGTAATTATCATTAAAAAGTTGTAATTACAATAAATTATAACTATTTGATATTTATGGTAATTAATTTAAGTCAAATTCATAAAACTTAATGTTATGTATCTTTTTTAGGTTGTATGAATGGTGGAATGGGAAATACACATATAAACAAGGTATTAACTACGATGGATTCCGCCAATAAATTGGAAAATATTTAAAACATGAAAATGAAGTTATTAAACGTGTTGAAAGTATAGCTGAGGATAGTTGTCTAGCTGCTGCTCAAGAAGAACGACGTTTGACTATTCAAAATTATGAGAAGTTGAAAATTATGTTGTAAGTTGTAGTCTTTATAAGTTTTTTGATTGTATTTAACCACATCGATAACTACTAATCATACAACGATTATTGTTTAAATTTTTTGAGATAAAATTGTACATAATTTATACGGTTTACACTTTAGCTATTAATTATTTTAAAATATAATTATGAATTTTTATTTTTTTTTTATAATTTTTTGCATTCATAGCAAATATTATTAAATTATAAAATGTACAGAATAAAGATACGTAACTATTAGATATCTCTTTCTATTTTAGATCTTCTAACTACCAAGAAGATTTCCTGTTCCTCAAATAAAACCGACATTGAAAACAAGAATATTTCAGATAATCAAGTTGTACGTGTTGCAGCCAGTAGCTTCATTTGATATGGGATGGTTTACAAGAGGTACAGGAAGAACGTATGATAGTTTATCTGGAACCGCAGCCTTAATAGGATATTTTTCCAAAAAAGTTTTAGCTTACATTACATTAAATCGCAAATGCGGTAAATGTGATCGAGCTCACTTGCCGAGTGATCATGATTGTCGCATGAATTTCATTGGCAGCGCTAAGGCCATGGAACCTCATGCAGCGGTTCTTTTGACCAAAGACAATGCTATTTTACGCGCGTGCAACATTGAAGTTGGAATATTTATAGCCGACAATGATAGTAGTTCAATTTGTGCAGTGAAAGCAGCTAATGATCATGAAATTATAAAACAATCTGATAAAAATCGCACATCAAAAGGTGTCGTAGGCGAGTTGTACAAAATTAGCAAAAATTTTAAAGAACTTACAAATTCTGCTATTCAATATTTTAAAAAATGTTTTTTACTACTGCGTGTCACAAAATAAAGATCACGAAAGTAACATGGCACAAACAATTAAAAATATCCCTTATCATGCTTTTAACCATCATAATGATTGTGGAAATTGGTGCAGTTATAAATCAAACCCTGAAAACTATAAACACACAAATATTGGTGATGGATTTAAAGATCAGAATTTATTCGAGGCCTTAAAAATTATTTTTGACAATTTAGCACTGAAGTCCTGTCACTTTGTCAGTGGAGCTTCCAGCAACCCTAATGAAAGCTTAAATGCAATAATTGTGAATAAAGCTCCAAAAAGTCGACTAAATCAGCTGCAGGAAATGGAAGAGTGGCATGTGCAATTAGTAAAAAAATTAGGAGAAAAATATGTTACTCATTTAAAACAAAATTTAAACATGTCATCTGGTGTTCATCTAACAAAATATTGTGATCAAATTGACTCTTTTAGTAAAAAGAAGAAGATGTATTTTAACAGCTCACAATTGTGCATTCGACTATCCTCGCCTAAGGAATGCTTTGGATAAATGTTTTTTAAAAGAGCATTTCCATGCCATTATCACAGGGTACTGCGATTCACTGCCTATCATAAAAAAGAAGACTGGTAAAACAAAAAAAGGTGTTAATAAATTAGAAAATGTTGCTAAAGAGTTGGAGATAGATAATAACAAAACACATGATGCCCTTTATGACGTAGTCATGTTGAATAAAGTTCTAAAAAAATTAAACATTACATCAGATGATTTAATTAACTTTTTCTATACTTGGGATGCTGCATGCAATAAAATAAAACTGTCGGAAAATTTGCCTACAGCAATGAAAGAACTTAGTTTATTGAAAGATTGTGTATCTACAGGTATGAGAAAAAAAATGGCTGCAGCGAATGTGACATATAAGCTCCTTTGAAGATGCTTATAAAATTAATAAAGATGCTGGTGTAGAACAAATTTTAGAAAAAGATGAAAACGGTGTCGTGAAAGTTACCAAATCCAAAAAAATTTTAAGTCAAATTAACTACTTTGAAATTAAGGGGGAAATATTTAAAACATTTTTAATGTTTAAGTTAATTTATGTAATACTATATATTGTGTAACACGTTACTTTATATAATAATATAACTGTGTTAATAAAGATTATGTTGTATGTTTTAAACTAAAACGGTGTATAACCCTGATTTCCCCAAATACCACATTCGATGAGCGTTTAACTTTCGCGCCCATCATAACCTTTTCACGGCGTTACCACATGTCAGTCGCATAGCATATTTTTCTCAATTATTTATTAATTACTTTTATCACAAGCTCTGAAAGTCGGATTTTAATTAGCCAAAATATTCAGAATTTTTTTTCTTTCCTTTGATACCACTTTAATTAAAATCTGAACGACAGTTTTTGTGAAATAAAATAAAATCGGCCAATTATTATATTATTCAGTTCTCTGTAGACCTTTGAAAATTTAACTAGAAAATTATGATGTAATAATGTACCAATATGCTAAGTTTCATAATTTTCTTACACCGGTAGTACTCCCTTAATAAATCCATCTTATTTATATCTCATTTAAAATAACTATATACTGATAAGTTTAACTGAATGTGATTAAAAAAAATACTTTATTTTAATACAAGCATTGTTACAGATGTAGTACATGTACACGTTGACTACGCTACTTAACGCTACAGTGGTGAACTACAGACTACGCTACTGCTGGTTGTATTGACAACTTCCGTTGAGTCGCATATGAATGACTAACTTCATACTACTACACCAACTTATTTTTCACTCAACATATACGGTATCCGCCAAAATAAACAGTACCGAAACAGAAAGTGCTCTGGAGTTGTTTATGGATTTGTCATATTTGACTTAATTGTCATTAGTTGATATATTAATAGTACGCTGCAGTTAAATTTGATTTAAAAATGGTTCTAACAACGGAAGAAAAAGTTTTTTTGGTAGAGCTTTATTTTCGTTCATATTTATTTTTATTTTCGGTACTACTTATTTTGGCGGATACTGTACTATTACAGATCGTTAGCTAAGATTCAGTATCGCAGAGTGGACTAGCTATGGGCGAGAACGATCAATCTGGAACACAGCAAGCACTTGATACCTAAGAAAGAAAAATCAAAGGTTTATACTGTTGAGCAACTAGATTTGACTTTTTGTCTGTTGAGAAAATAGTCAAATGTCAATAATGTAGACATCAGCAAAGGAAACAGCCGGAGATTCAGAATATAATATGTCATCACAAAATTTATTGAGGGTAAACGGATTTAGGACGTTTCAGTGCCGCTGGTTCAACGCCCCTCTGTTCTTCACCAAGACGTTTCATCGCTGCCCTTTTGGTGTCGCCGCCGTTTCAACGCCGATTATCGGTACCGTTTCACAGTCACTTATTCATTATGATGATGGATACCATATTTTTATTCACTTATAAAATACAGAGGGGTCCAAAACGATGTACACAGTCTTTGACAGTAAATATCTTGGAAACAAAATGTCCTAGAGTTACAATTCTTTCGCGGTTGTGTAGTGCATTGTTTTCTCAACAGATGGCAATGGTTATGAGTCACATGATGAGAGTGTGATGCGCATGTGCAAATAAAATAACAAACGAACTGTATAAACAACAACATGGCTGTAAGACTGACTTTTGAGCAACGCAAGGCCGTACTGAAATGGTATTGGAAGTTTGAGAACATTCAAGAGGTACAACGACGTTGGCGGGCTGAGTTTGGTACCGATCCACCAACACGTCGAACAATTGCCCGTATTCGGGATAAATTTGAAAATGATGGGACTGTTAAAGATGTGATTAAAGGAAGAACGGGGCGACCACGGACAGTAAGAACTCCAGCTCGCAGTGCTGCGGTGTTGCAACTCTTCGCACGATCACCGCAGAAATCAGTGAATCAGTGTGCACGCGAAAGTATGGTAAGCCGATCAAGCGTGCGGCGAATACTAAAGTCTGCAAAATAAAAGGTGTACATTTCACGATTGTTGCATGCTATGAACGAAGACGACCCGGATCGAAGGGTTGAATACTGCGAGTGGTTTGAAGACATGGTTCACTTTGAACACATATGACTATCTGTTGAGAAAACAATGCACTACACAACCGCGAAAGAATTGTAACTCTAGGAGGTTTTGTTTAGAAGATATTTACTGTCAAAGACTGTGTACATCGTTTTGGACCCCTCTGTATTGGTTGTGTTATTTTCAATTCAAAATTTTTATTTTATATTTGTTTATAAATGTATTTTTCTATTTGCACACATGAAAGTAGGCTTTTTGAGTAGTCAAAGTGTGAAAGTTTTTGCACCAAATTGGTGGAAATCTTCAATCTTTCTCGACCTTGTTGTACCTTCTAAAGGAGTGTTTGTAAATGAATTTCACGCAAACACCATAGATGTTGTTAAGGCAACGTTTCGGTTGCTGATGTTGTCCAGTCCTTGTCAAGGCATCTGACAAATTATTGGTGTTGAACTTAAACAATCATGTAACGTCCGATATACAGTGTGTCTTTTACTCATTTATTACAAATTTAAATAATTGATGTGTTAAATATGAAAAAAAAACGTGGGAAATAAAAAATATATAATAAGTACACGCACCAAAAAATATATCCAAATTCAACTAGTAAGTAATCGACCAACGTTCACAATTGTTTTTTAATTACTAAAAAATATGTGTATGCAAATTTAAAAAATTCTCCAATGATTGTATATGAATACATTCATAATCATAATCAAAATAAAACGTAGATACAAGTTTGTAATTTACAAAAGACAGTGCAAACCGTGTTTTGTCTTTTTTTACTAAGTAATAGCATTAGTCCCACTAATCATAAAAACATTACATAAACGTTCATAAAGAGTTCAACGTTTATTAAATGTTGATATAACCATTGATTATAAGATATAACATATTATGTGAAGGTAAAAATGTTAACAATTGTTACATTAAAAAAGTAACATTGCTTTTTGTAACATATTACCAACGTTGTAGCTATGTCAACTTAAAATATTGTAACAACGTGTACAATAAAACATAACTATTTAAATTATAATCACGTTGTTGCAATCTTGATTTGACTTTTTTAAATTAGCTCGATACAATCTGTCGCCGTCAACTGGATTCGAACCAGCGCGCCTGCGGTGGTTCAGTTTGTTATTGACAGTTCTACCGCTAGGTTATGCTCCCACTGATTATAGGGTCCCACAGGGGAACACACCTATCATTCATTTAAATTTTCACATGGGCATATTCTATGTAGCCACAAAGGCCGTTAAATTACACAGATTTTCAAATTTTTAAAATATTTAGAAAAAATATTCATTTTAGACATTTTTGTTTCAAATAAAAGTTGTTTACAATTTAATTATACACATCTTTTGTTTAAACTATATAATAAACAATATCTCCACCAACATAAATTTTACAAAAAAAGTTGAGCGAGAAAAGTTGTTTGAAATTCTATTGTCTATACATTTTGTTTGAATCATTTTTTTCTAAAACGCAATTCTATTTTCGCTTATCGGGGCGATGTGGAGTTCTGCCGTAAACGCTTGTTCTATCTGTCGAGCTAAATGTCACTACACGCTTGCGATACTCTTTTACAAGTTTGTTAGTATCGGAACAATGTGGAGTTCTGCGCGAAAAGCTTTTTATACTATATTGCACAAAAAAACAACTTACTGTAATGTCGAACTAATAATGTTCAACTTATTATATTTTTGTAATGTTATTTTCATGTTCAAATATTTTTTATGAATATTGTTGATGTAATGTAGAACCAATGTTGAAATGAAACGTTAATTTTGTTACTTAGTTCATATGTTACAGAACATTATTTTAATGTTCTTTGTTTAGTGGGGTAGTCTCCGTTATCATAAAAAGGCGGTTATAAAACGTTCGGCAAATAAACAACGGCGATGAAATGTTCTGCGGATTTAGCAGCCCGTCGATGAAATGGTGGCGATGAACATCCCCTGGGTAAACACATAAATAAATACTAGAGTGTACATCTAGTTCACCATAGTATCATTCGATTTGATTTACGTGTATGTGTGTTCAGCCAACGATTTATTAATTATCTGATTTTAAGGATACACTATTGTGATACTAAAACTAGTAGTAATTATGCAGTTATATACTTTACATACATACTTTTAAAAATTATCCTTGAAGATGCCCGAACTTCATTAGGCGAAACGTTGTCAAATTTTTAACATAAAGGAAGGATTCTTGAATAGTACAACACCTAATAACAAACTAAAAAAAATATCTGATAACAGTAAAAATTATTATTGATATATTTCCGTAAATAAGAACAGTATATAAATATTTTTTATGTAATACAAGAAATTACAAATTTAAAGATGTACTCTTTCAATCTTACATAAATATGTTATTGTTTTATCTGTTGAGAACATACTCAAAAATTCTAGAGGAAACATGACTCCCTGAAACCCCATTTTATCGTAATCCGAAAGTGATTGACATAGATCTCCTTTTATAAATTTTCTATTTTTATTACCATCATCTAACAACGCAATTTCAAATCTAAACTTTTTTGCATCGTCGCTTGGCCCCACAAATTGCACACTCCAATAAATACTATGACTTTTATGATTATATTTATGGCACACTCTGAATATACATTCATTGTAGATGACGCAATACAAATCGGAGGTACTATCGGACTCATAACAGTAACATAATTTTAGTGCATTAGTAATGTTTGTTGTATCAGAATGCTCTTGAGTTAAATGGGTTACAACGTCGAAAAGCGGTCCTTTCCAAAAGCACTTGTTCTCATTAACAAAAGGACACTGATACGGTATCAGACTACATTCAATCTCGTGGTTGTTAATATCTGATGCTGACATTACTATGCGACAACCAAATTCTTTATTCAAACAGGGAAATTTTATTCTATCACATAGTGTTTCTAATGAGTAATTTCTTGTACTAATAATCGACAGTCGACAACTTGGACACTGACTTAGCTTTTCTTTACAGTAGTTGCAAAGACTATGTCCCGTTAAACATTGAAAAATTGGTGGTTTCATATAGTGTTTACAAACTGGGCATTCAAAAATCGTTAACAACGCTTCGTCAATATCTTCAGCATCATTGGGTATTATTTTAAAGAGTGTTTTAATTACTGAACCACCAAATTGTTCTAGTCGATGTAAATCTATTATTAATGCATTTACTGGGTCAATATCTAACTAAAAGTTTGTACTGTATGGAACGATTTTGTGAAATTCATATTGTAAACAGTGGGTGTTAAATCTTTTTTCTATTGGTTCAAGTATCAATGTGAAATTACCCAGATTGTTTAAATCACCCATGTAGTGCATTGTACAATACAATGATGAACTTTGAATGTCGCATTTTATATGGACAATAAATTTATCAGTATCAATAACAACCAAACTCACTGCATTACTTGTTTCCCTAATGTTAATTGTTATGTGAAGCGTATTATTAGTTGGTTGCAAAACATTTCCCGAGTGCGTTTTGGAACAATGAGTGAAAATAGAAGACAAAGTCCCTTGCCAAACGCAATTTTCCAAACTATTATAAGGGCATTTATAATATGTGTTTGGGCATGTCGACAAATGAGTTTCAACATTGTAATAATTCAAATATTCTTGACACCCTCTTGACTTATTCGGACACGGAATTCCTAAGTTTTGAAGAATGGTTTCCATCGCAGTGTTATCTAGAATGGTTTTCGATGTGCTTGGTAATTCGCATTTTCCGCATATATTTCCTACTCCTTCCACTAATCGTATCGGAGGAAATAAAAACTTATCGCACATTTTACAAAGAAAAACTGGGAGAGCCACAATTCGGTCATTTAGTTCGATCGTGGTCAGATCGTTTAATAAATGAGTCATAGTATCAATCTTATCTACAATTTAATTTGATTGTAAGCCATATAAAATAATTGTATGTGTACGTTTACCTAATGAGGTGACCATTTTTCTCAATTGAAGATTAAAATACACTTATATTTAAATATTTAAAAAGCAAAGCACAATTTACTGAAGAATGAACTCCATTATACCGTCAATTGTTTTAACGAAACGAAATAATACCGTTATTACAATGCGCACTACGATGACTACTAATCCTAATCGGTTTAAAAATGAGTATAAACATTGATTATGTATAAATATTAAATATATGTACAGTACGTACTGAGAAAGAATGCCTAAAGCACGGATGCGCACTCGTTTAATGGTAAACTTTTAAAGCTTGGTAATCAGGTGATGCCAGTGGTGTAGGCACTAAATTGTTCAGTTGAAGGGCTTGAAAAAAAAATTTTTGTTTAAGTGATGGTCGAAAATTAAAAACAAGGTACTATTAACAAAAAGTCCTGTATGTTTTCAGTTCAGGGATTTAGCTCTTAGGTTTAGCTAACATGCTATTCAATAATATTGTAAATTCTGATATGACAAATATTATTAACATTTACGAGCTTAATAAAAAAATAACTCTAAAGTATATTAGCAGGTATATCAATAAATACATTTTGGAATGCTAATATAAAAGCTCAAGCTGGTGAAGTAATGTGAATAAACTTTGACTTTATGCAAAACCTTCCTCTCCCTCATATACCTTCAAATTCAGTATTTTACTTTCGACAACTGTGGTATTACGTTTTTGGAATCCACAATCTAGGCACTAATGAGGTCAAAATGTATACATACCTAAAAAGCGAAGCCAAAAACGAGCAAATGACGTAACCTCTATGATTTTGCATTGTTTGAAAAACAACATTCACAATCGGAACATAGTAATATTTAGTGGTGGTTGCCCAGGGCAAAATAAAACCTACGTGATGGTTTATTTTCTATACACATAGGTTCATGTACTACAAATGGTGGATTTTGTAGAGTATGTTTTTTCCATGCGAGGTCATTCATATTTGCCCAACGATTCCGACTTTACCAGAGACGTCTGGAAAGAGCAGAAATACCAGTCTGGTGGGATAAAGAAATAGTGAAAGCTAGGCAGAAACCAAGTCCATTTTGAAGGTATGAAGTTTTTAAATGGTTATCTCCTTAGATTTAAAATATTTTTTTCAATATCCACGAAGTGGGCCTTTTTTAGGAGAGAGGATCGGTTGCTCAATTAAAACCAGTGTTTATCATTAGACCAACGTTTCGGCCAACCTGGTGGTCTTTCTCAAGGTATCTTTATTAAGACAAAACAATTAATTAAGCACAAATATATAAAAACCAATCAATTAATGTAAAAATTACAAAAAATATTTATATAAAAACATTGTTAACAAAATTTATTATAGTAAAATATATCACAGATAATTAATGATCGTAAAATTTAAATAAATCTACTTGCCTAGAAAGAAGAAATCTCACTAAATAAGAAGGCTTACCAGAAAAAATTAGTTTCTGAAGAGCAAGTTCATTGATTGCCATACAGATCTGAGATTGGCCAAGCCAAGCAGAAATTAGGTAATAGAATCAAAAATCACAAATATAATTGTAAGAAAGACAGTGAAGCGACGGGACTATCATTACACTCTCGTAAAGAGGGTCACATATTCAACTTTGATTTCCCTGTAATCTTAGATATTGAACCGAATTTTAAAAAACGTTTAATATCAGAGATGATATTCATCGTTTTTTTCGAATTATTGTTGAACCGTTGTGTGTATCGGTTGGTTTAAAATTGTGTTGCAGTGAAATAGTTAAAATCTTTGATAATGTCGAATATTTGCGTAAGTTGTACTCAAGCAATAAATTAAAAATCTCAAGGTTTGAAGTGTGACTTTTCCTATCAGTATTATCACTCCAAATGTGTTAATATATCTAAACAACAGTTTGATATTTTTAATACTGTACCTAATTTTAAATGGGCATGCAATAACTGCAATGAAAATGATAAAAGAGTGATAATTGTTCTGGTTGCAAGTTAAATCCTCAATTAATGGAAGTTATTAATCAACTTTCACGTATCGTTGAAGACCTAAAAACTCAAATTAAAAATGTTACTTCTAATTCACAACAATATGATTCAGAATTTATAATTAGCGAAATTAACGATAGACAGAGAAGGGCAAATAATATAATTATTTACAATTTGCAACCCGGCGAGGAATGCAATGACATTGATAAAGCAATTGATATATTTAAAAGTATACACCCAGACCTTAACGTGAATAATGTTAAAGCGTATCGTATTGGAAATTCAACCGACGCCATTTAGCTAATCAAAAATAAGAGTAAACTAAGAAATAATTTTCCCAACATACGACTTAGTTTGGATGAAACACCTATGCAGCGAAAGAAGTATAAAGATGTTGTGGAACAATTAAACAATAGAAAATCAAAAAGTGAACAAAATTTGTTTATTAAATATATAAGAGGATTGCCGTCTATTGTACAAAAAAACTAAGCAACTCCAACAGCAACATTAAATGTTATTATCAAAATGTGCGTAGTATTCGTGGAAAGTGTTTTGAATTTGCATCTAACGTAAGTGACTGCGAATATGATATTATCGCTTTAACCGAGACATGGCTTTCAAAAGATATTAGTAGTTCTGAATATTTTTGTATAGATACATATAATGTTTACCGTAACGATCGTGACTTTGAGACCACTAGTGCATCTAGAGGAGGGGGTGTTCTTCTAGCCTAGCGCTTAAGAATAAAATTCAAGCTGATGCTCTAGATTTGTCCGTACTCTTACAGCTCCTACTATCATTTGAAATAATATGTTGCCGTTGTAATTATTTATATTTAACGTTGTATGTATTTGTTGTCTACATTCCACGTACTCCGTCAATTACAGACTTGGAAACATTTTTTGAATATTTTATACAGTATTATTTAAACAAGAAGCATTTAATGATCTTAGGTGATTTTAACATTCCCAATATAATTAATAAAAGTGATAACTTAAGTACTTTATTGTTATATTATGCTTATATACTAAATCTGCGCCAGCTGAACTGATCTTGTATTAGCAAGTTTTAATTGTGAAATAAATCGAGATCTTAAACCACTAATCGATGAAGATATTTTCCACCCTGCATAGCAAATATTATTTAATTTACAAATTGATGTTTCTACTAATTTTCCAGTCTTTGCGGGTAACAAACGATACAACTTTAAAAAAGCCAATTTCGTGTTACTATATAATGCGCTAAATCTAATCGATTGGTCAGTATTGAACAGTTGTAACAATGTTAACGTTGCGTGTGATGTATTTTATAACATGTTATACAATGTGTTTGATGAATTTGTACCTTGCTTTAAAAAGAAAAGTAATATGCAAAAATATCCAAAATGGTTCACAAAGGAAATTATCAGTAATATTAAACTTAAGAACGTTTTTATCATAAATACAAAAACAATCATAATGATGCAAATTTAAGAGAATATAGAAGACTAAGATCTCTGGTAAAAATTCAAATAAAAACATCCTATCGTCAATTTTTATCTGAAGTAGAAAATTCTATCAATAATGACAGCAAAAGCTTTTGGGCATTTGTCAAATCCAAAAAGTGTAGTTCTAGGATCCCCGGTAAGATGTATAAACACGATATCTCTTATAATGATCCAAACAAAATAGTTGATGCTTTCGCTGATTATTTCAGCAGTGTTTTCCAAAATTCTACTCCAGGTTATCATAATGCCATCAGTAACACTAGCAATCTTTCTAATGTTAATGTAAAATCTGTATCCAGAGATGACATTTCTCTTGCAATATTGAAACTAAAAAGTAAGCCAACGTCGGGAAATGACCAAGTTCCTAGCTTTCTTCTCAGAGATTGTCGTCAGATATTTGTTGAACCATTATTTATCATTTTTAATCTGGGTCTAAAAACGAGTACCTTTCCTACAACTTGGAAAACTAGTAGAATATGTCCTGTGCTCAAAAGGGAGACCCTGCTGAAATAACTAATTATAGACCTATATCCATATTGTCTAACTTTGCTAAAGTGTTCGAAAGTTGCATGTGTAACCAAATATATCATCAAATTAAATATTTTATATCACCGCATCAACATGGTTTTGTGGACAAACGCTCTACACTTACTAACCTGTGTTGTTTTACTCATTTTACGGCTGAGGCACTAGATAACCACGGGCAGGTGGATGTTATCTACACCGATTTTTCCAAGGCCTTTGACTGCATTGACCATGGGATATTACTAGAAAAATTAAGACTGTATGGTTTTTGCAGCTCAATAATTTCATTTCTTTCATCATACCTCCAAGATCGCTTACAATACGTGGTATATAATGACTTCATATCTAAAAGTTTTTAGCAAAATCTGGTGTACCACAAGGCTCAAACCTGGGTCCTTTCTTATTTTTGTTGTTTATAAATGACCTTTGTGATAGAATTGATTGTGAAGCCTTAATGTATGCAGATGATGTAAAAGTTTTTACTACTGTTAAATCTGTTATTGATTGTATTAAATTACAATATGATATAAATGCTATCTCAAAATGGTGCAAGTTAAACAGACTCAACTTAAACATCGAAAAGTGCAAAATAATGACGTTCTCTAGAAAACTTAAGCCTTTATTGCATAACTATACAATTGATGATCGTATTGTTTCTCGTTGTTATGAAACCAAAGACCTTGGCATTTATTTTGACAGTGAATTGCTTTTTAATATCCATGTATCAAACACAGTTTCTTCTGCAACTAAAATGCTTGGATTTATGATTCGAATTTGCAAGCAATTTTCTAACATTGATACACTGAAAACGTTATACTTTTCTTTAGTCAGAAGTCGTCTCGAATACGGTGCAATAATTTGGATGCCTTATTATGATCACCTCAAAATTAAAATTGAGAGAGTTCAAAGGAAGTTTTAAAATATCTCTGGTATAAAAATATAAATTTTATCCTGAAAGAGGATTTTGTCATCAACAACTACTTAGAAAATTTGATTTGTTATCTCTTGACCTAAGAAGACGTAGGATTGGTTTGTCTGTGTTGTATAAATTATTACATAATGCAATTGATTGTCCTTTTATACTAGGTAAATTGAATTTTTACGCATCCATGAAGAACACTAGAAATAATTATAGTTTTTATACTCAATTTGCTAAAACCAATACATTTAAAAATCCCCAGTCATGGCAATGTGCGGTTATTATAATGATATTTGTTGCAATACTGATATTTTCCATTGTAACCTTAAAACTCTATTAGAGGCATACAATGAATATTATTTAATTACTTTTGAACAATCAACTATTACACATAATATATAATTTCAGTTTTTCGTTATTATTATCATTATTATCATTCTTGTTAAGTGATTTATTTATTTTGCAATTTTTAGTAACATAGCTTTAGTTTCTTTACTTTCATTACTATTATTAATATTTTGCTATTTCTAATAACATATGTATATATAAAACTGAATTATTTATTGTTGTCCTGTAATTGGCTTTGTAGCTGTTGGACAATAAATCATATTATTATTATTATTATTATTATTATTATTATTATTATTATTATTATTAACATATACAACAATAACGTTAATTTTAACACTGATACTAATAATTTAAGTAATATGTACCATCGTCTAATTTCCAACATTAAAGACTTACAAATAATTTCTTAAAAACTTAAATTAATTCCATCACCGTAACTAAAACTAACTAATACTAATCCCACCACCAGAACTAAAACTACTTAACATTAGCTTATAATTAATAAAAATGTTTAATCACTCAAATTTCTTGTCATCCTTGAAATTTTGTAAATACCGTGACGTCGAGTTACCTTTATCAAAAAGAGAAATTTAGAATGTATTCAATGCCACATTGTGATCAATGTACATTAGAAGTTCGTACGTTGATTAATGAATTTATTACTATAATTGTTAACTTTTACTTAAATAACAAGTTTACCTAATCATGTCAGTTATCTGCAAGCTTTAGTAATCTCAGATCTGTATGGCAATCAATGAACTTGCTCTTCAGAAACTAATTTTTTCTGGTAAGCCTTCTTATTTAGTGAGATTTCTTCTTTCTAGGCAAGTAGATTTATTTAAATTTTACGATCATTAATTATCTGTGATATTTTACTATAATAAATTTTGTTAACAATGTTTTTTATATAAATATTTTTGTAATTTTTATCAATTGATTGATTTTTATATATTTGTGCTTAATTAATTGTTTTGTCTTAATAAATATACCTTGAGAAAGGCCACCAGGTTGGCCGAAACGTTGGTCTAATGAAAAACACTGGTTTTAATTGAGCAACCGATCCTCTCTCCTAAAGAAGGCCCACTTCGTCGGTATCTAAAAAAAATACAAGTCTATTTTGTCTCATAAAGATGACCCAAGATTTCTTCTTTGACATGAAAAGTACAATATCCGAATTTTTTTTCAAAAATCCTAAACCTGCAATCAACATTAAGAACATCAGAATAATGAAGATTACCAAGCAGGCTCCTGGTCTCCTTTTTTTAAAAGACAGTTATAGTGGACCTTTTCGTACCAACAAAGTGGCAAAACAAATCTTCCTTCGACAGTGAAGCTGACACCTTTATATATTGGTCCAATTCCTATTCCATCTAATACAGTTGAAAATTTGAAGTCTTTGTTGCCTCTACTTCAATCATATAAAAACAAAATATATTACCAAAAAAATCTTGAAGGCCTCCCCTCCGATACCCTAGACGAAGCAGAGGATATTGAGCCAGATGATAACAGTAGTGGCTGTGATGATTGATAAAATTTAAATTATTCATTACTTATGACAATTTGTTTTTGAGAAATAAAAGTAAATAAAAAACATGAATTTTATTTTCCCCAAAAATCACATATGTCCATCAGTTTTTTGGTTCTTATCAGAAAAGCTAAACAGAACATAAGTTCATATCATGAAAAATATGTTTGTTTTCATGAATAAAATAAACCATTGGAGTTAGTTTTTTAAAAACTCCGTTGCATAGCCACCTAAGCTGTTTTTTATGTCTCCTGCTTTTTTATTTTTGGACATATGCTGTTTTTGCTAAACACGCTTCAATTGAATTGTTAACCAAGATTATATTTTTTAGTTAGCATGGTTAATTTTTATAGAGCTATAATTATACATACTTAGCAAAGTAACTTGGCGAAACATTATAAAACTGTGCAAATAAATAGTTTTTTTTCATGTTCAAAATGTTTATTCAAAGTCCAATTAAAATTGGTATATGTCAATACATTAATTAAATTAAGAATGTGTATTAACAGTAGGTGCGAGAAATTTAGTGCGGGTTAATTAATTTATTAATTGAGAGACTGTGGCTGCCACGTGACTATGTATCGTAAAATGATTTTTAAAATTTTTTTATATTTCTATACATTTTTTTTATCTGATCAAAATATCGCCGAAGAGAGGTCGTATTTTTATAAAGACACGATATTGACTAGTCAAATGAAGCTTGAATGTTAAAATTGGAATTTTCCCAAATGTGCAAATTGTGCAGAGACCCCGACCAAGAATCATCAGCACTAGTTAATAATTGTTTATCTTATTTTTTGCCAGAAAACAAAGCACTTCTTTCGTAAGAATGATATTCAAGAAAATAATTTACATGGGTACACTTTGTTTATCAAAATTTATCAAATTTTGCCCGTTAAGAACGTTAAAATTTTATTCTTTACTTTTATCATTGATTATAAACTTCTTTTATTTAGACTGAAAGTTCTTTGATAGAAGATATATTTTTCATTCATACACGATAATGCTGGCATGTAAAGAGAGTTGCCGATACTTTTACAGGCGTTCATTAAATTTAAGATGTAAATATTGCTCTTGGCGTCTGTAGGTAATAAATTAAAGTAAAACAACCACTAGAACGACTAGTAACCACCGCAATGACATGTACAATTTAAAATGCAAAACTGGAATATGAAATAAAGTGAAGAAAGGAATAAATATGTTAAATAATGGATTTCAAATAATTGATACGAAAGGAATTAAGAAAAAAGCTATTCAGCTGTACAAAACTACAACAAGGGCGTCGCGCAGTCCATACCGTCCCTATAACGATCATGTAAATGCGTATAGAAAGTATGCAACGACATAAAGCAATTTGCTCCTAAAAAAGTTAATCTTCAAGAGAGCGTATATAGATATAGAAAGAATGTGCAAACCCAATACGAGAAATTTACTTACGGGTCTTATACCTGCTGTTAATATGCTGTTAATGATGTGCTTGCTCCCTTGAAAACGTTTTAAGCTTGAAATTCTCTTAGGAAAAAATTTCAGATTTATTTATTTATTTATTCGTATGGTACATTTTAAATATTGTATTGTGATGTAAGTGTTATGTATGGTGCCCTAGAAGATCAGTACAAACCTGTATAGTGTGGTGACGAAACCGTGTGCAATAGTGGCAAAGCATTTGCTTCAAAAACCACTAATACCTAAACATGCCAACCCTTACCCAGTTTAGTATTCATATCTAATAAAATTAATTGAGTGTGTAAACATTATAGAAGGTAAATAAGAACATAAAATATAACAGCACAGCCATTGCATGACGACATATAATGGACCGGTCCAAGAGCCAGTCACAACAATGACAAAAAAAATAGTAGGTTAAAGAAATAGCAAAACAAAATAATGAAAAATCAGATAATCAGGACAAGAATACAAATTATTGCTGAACTTCAGATGTCCTTCAGATTATTTAAACAAAAATTAGGTTGGATTTAAGCAAAGGGGGTCCGTTACGTTTCCTTGTTATATGAATGACTTAAGTTCATGTAAACTCTAACTTGACTTTGAATTATTCGCAAAGAAAATAAGATTTAAAATCTTTCTTATAGCATACGGATGATACACAGATTCAACTTTAAAAAGAAATCAATTATCTAGGTTTATTTTGTTAAAACACTTGACTGCCAAAAACGATCCAACTCACGGAATGTCGGCGTGAAAGTGAAATATACTTTATTGTAATTTCTTCCTAACGTTCCGCTAACACAAACGTGATGCTTTCATCTCCGTTGTTGGATGTAAACTCATGATTTCTGTTATGCAGATATGTATTTATACTGGTTTAAATAGAACGTGGCGATTCAAGCCATCGGAAATAGAGTAAGTAGTAGATCACAATCACAATCTCAAAACTTCGACGTCTGTCAAACACTGTGAATAATTGAGCAATTGTCAAATCACATGGCGTTCCATGGCTAACTAATGCAAATTACGCGAAGACAATGTGATTTTTAATCATTATTGCGATTATTTCAAAAAGTTGACGAATTAGCTATACCACTATGCTATATCAACTTGAAGGCATTTTAATTGTCTATCAGAATTTCATGTAATATACAGGGTGTTCCATTTAAAAAAATAAAGTTTTGACCTTTTTGTATGGCACGTCAAAAATTTTAAACCGCCCTGTATAAGATAAAATAAATTTATTTAGGTAACTGTTAAATACAAAGCTTTGCAAACTGCATCTAAATAGCAGCTAAATTTAAATTTTGGTGGGATCATATTTTGAAAAAAAATAACCTAAAATAATTATTATCTCGAAAACCGGTGTAGATAGGTATAGAAAACTATTCAAAAAAAATTATCAGTAAGAAATTGCGATTCTAAAAATTGAATAATATATAGAGTGTTTCATTTAAAATTAACAAGTTGTTACTACTTTTGAGTAGAAGAGGCAACACCGCCAAAATAAAAATATTAGTTTAGAAAGATAGATTGTGTCTATTTATGGCAATAGCCAAATTTTTAGATTACTCCTATGCCCCGTTTTCCATAAACGTCTAACCTACCATCGACCATCAATGACCCTGTATATTGTATATATAAATTTAAAAAAAGCTAAACGGATGTTATCCATATAACCTCAAACAGTAAACATGGTTTGAGAAATACCAACTGAAGTGTTACGAAAAGTTCTATTTTCGCAACTAGTTACGAAAAGTAGATGGTTTCAACACTTACTTTGATTACGAAAAATGTCACTTTACATGTCAAAATTAGAAAAAGTTATTTTCGTTTCTAGTATTGTAGTAATAAATGTCATTATTTTTAATAGCAAATATTGAGACAATTTCTCTTAATGATTTTATACATAAAAATTAACGCATTTAAATATTAATTTCCTCTACTTTTATTAAGTTCAGATTTTCCAACATCAAATTAGTTGGTTTGTAATTGTTACATTCATGAATCAGTCTGATAGCTCTATTTTGTAATCGCTACAACTGATTTAAACAAGCATTAGGAACAGTAAATAAAAGAGTACTATAGGAATAAAAATGGGGTTGAATAATAGTTCTAGTCATTTTTGTCTATACGGAGAGCTCTTTACCAATTCTTAATAAAAATCCATTTTTTGGCTACTTTTTTGCTAATGTGGTTTACATTTTCGTTGAATTTTAACTGACCGTCAGTAACTCTCAAATAAGTTATCTTATCCACTCTTTTAATTTTTTCATCATTGATTACAATACAGTCTTAAAGAATTTATATTTTATTTCTATTCATTTAGTAATTTTTAAACCATCAATAAACCCTTCCTTTAATACCATACAATAGTATTTTTTTCAATAGCAGTTTTAGATCAACAGTTTCAAACGCGCGTTTTAAAAAAGTTCGAATTCTCGCCATCTGTAATAACTACCTATATTTGTTTATAAAATCATTACTGGTATGTTTAAAAAAAATCAAGAAATGTTTAGTATTAAGTTTATTTGTCTCTTTTATTTCTAAAATTTTTTTAAACAAACTTTGTTGGTACAGTTAATATTTCTGGAAAAATTTGCCTAACAGTTTACTTGTTGCTATTTTATGCATCTTTATATTCTTAATTTCTGACGTAACCATAGAAGGTCGACGTATGAGTGTTGTTTATGTGTTAACAATGTACAAAAATTGTAATATAAATATTGTGTATAAGAATAGTAACACAAAAACAAATGAAAAAGTAAGTAAACAGCATATTTTAAAATAAAATAAAATTAAAAACATTGTTGCTTTGTATAAAATTAACTGCATTGAAACTTAGTGTAAATGCAAAAAACTGTTGTCGTAACACCAACTAGTTTGTACATAATTCTAAATTAAAACGTCAATTCTCACGAACCTAATCATACAGTAGAAAACATTTCTTTTAATAAGCTGAAAATTATTTATCGTTTTAATTAAAAATAATTGTGTGTACCTACTAGAAAAACAAGAAGGTAAAATAAAGGTCGTACACAATTATTTCTATGTTAAGTAGGTACTAAAGGTTCGAGTTAAAAGCATTCCATAATTATCGTAACAGATAATGCAGGTACAAAATATTTCAAAAGGAAGTTAAAAGCATTTATGTGTTTCTATTTTAATTTTTTGTTCGTGGATTCATGTTTGCCAATGGGTATTGTTCTAATGCACTGAACGGTATTTTTTGTTTGTTTACAAAATATGTGAAAATTCTAGTGAAAATAAGAAATACATTATACGTTTGAATTTGGTTTTTTGCTTGACTTTTTTTATACTTTATTCATATGAACTACATAAGTCAGAATTATATTGACATGTGTTACGATAGTTTTCAAATTACATCATGTGTACTTTTCGATGGATTCTTGTAACTGTGAGGCATTTTTCTCTATCCTTATTAATTCTCTATCTTATTTTATTACTATTATGATAAGTTAGCCATAAAAACAATTTAAATTAGGAATTTCTAATTGTGTTAAACAACAATTAAACCTATTTGCACCGAGATTTTGTGTTCTAAGTGAATTTTGGTAACTTACATGAGAATTGGTTATACCAACCAAGAAAAATTGGATATGATTTTATAATCTACGGTAGTGTCAAAGAAATTGAAAAACTGATCCAGACGTGTTTGGAAAGAGCGGTTTCCAAACGAGTCGATTACATCAGACAAAATGCTTGTAAATCCAGAACAACAAAAAATGATTACCATTCGTACATTAAAGGAAAAATTGACATTTCGTATACTTCTCCATACCGAGAATTTTGAGGGACTACAAATTCCTCCCATATAAAATACACGTACACCAAAGTTTGGGTTCTGGAAATTATGAAACCGTCTAAATTTTATTGCATTGGTAATAGTGGCACAATATATGGTAATTCTATATAGAGTTTTATGGTCTAAAAAAAATGTGCATCATTTTTCACTGACTGTGAGAAACAAATTACTGAGGGAATCAATGTATGGAGAGTCATGCTGTACGGCAACACTTACCTACACAAAAATGCAAAGCTTCAAATATTCCAATTGTTTTGAAAAATGCAAAACCGCGAACACCCTGTACTATCTTCTTTTTTGTATTTATTATAGTATGTATATTACGCTTTACTAACAAATAATAATGTGAATATTTGTTTGTCATTTAATATTTTTGTTTATAATAAATTATTGTCAGTTGTTAATTCTATAATTTTCAGTTAAAAAAGAAATTTGTATAAAATTAGGTTTCAAATTTCATCCATCCAAACACAAAAATAGATGTTTCTCAGTAAGAAAATTGTGTTATTACTTCATATACTAACTACCTACACCTTTTTCCAATCGCATTTCTAAGTTGCACTATGCCTTAAATTCGAATTTTCGGCGTTTTGTTAATTTTCGGCGATTTGTCCACAGAAGCTTTCCTGTAATTTGTCCACAAATTCTTCAGTTTGTCATAGACCCTTTGAATGTATGGTTTTTGATAAAATATCATCATCTAAAATAACATCTCAAAATTTCCGTAGCTAGTGTTCCTAATGAAACAAGACATACATGTCACCACTTTCCACTGAGAGAACCTTAAATTTTGAATTTAAGGCACGGAAACCTAATATGAAAAAGAGTACCAGTTTTTACTAGCAAAAACCAATTAAAATATAATAGTTAGATTGGTAGCCACGATTCATTTTAGAGCGCTTTGCATTTATTGGTTCCACGATTGGCGATCGGTCAGTTCGGGTTTCTACATTTAAAACGTGAAATTGTTTAGTCAAAAGAGCATGGAAGTGCCAATAGACAGTTGGAATATAACAGCTAACACAAGGTAAGGTTTTTATCTTCAAAAATAAGATGATTTGATGACATTCATTTTGGTGTGCAACACATCATCGTCTACGGCACTGACTGTTGGGTTTTGAAGAAAATCAGTAGTAAAACTGCCCGAATAGAGGTGACAAAAATGAAATAGTGGTCACATGTGAAAAGTGTCTCATTACTCCAGAGAACAATGTGAAGATACCTAATGCTTTTACATCTGTGTAGGCGACAGCAAAAAGTTAACTTTATAAAAAGTGATCTAAACGACATCAATTATTGTCCTGAATACTTTATTTTGTTTGATGTAATTCAAAAGTTTATTTTTCGTTTTCTAAAATTTTTGATTTTGAATTTTCCCTCCGGCCTAATTTTTGTCGCGTAAATAGTAACATTTATCGGATAGGTACTGATATCTTTACCCAAGTAAAAATTAATAAGATAGCTACTTACCTTACTTCGAAAAAGAATAACTCATTGCACCTTGCACTGCATCAATAAAACAGATTTTAGGTATTTATTTGACTGCTCCCGTGTATGTTGCCATTGTGTGCGTGAGTCGGAGCATGCGCAAAAGGATTTTCATGTTTAGGCATTCTTGGATTTCCGCTGATATGCTTATGATATCCCCTGATATCCTTGCGGTATACCTTGTTTCTCTATGATTTCCTACGATATCCCGTGATATCCCTCTGATATCTCTTGATTTCCCCTGATATCCCCAAGGGTGTACCCAAGACACCCCCAGTGATTTATTCTTCTGGTTTTAATATTATGTTAAAAAACCTGTTTTTTCCCTGTTCTATAAAAAGTCCGGTTGTGATCACATCTTGTAACACTGGTGCTTCTCATTGTACTCTCAATCATTTGTTCTCGATTTCACTTAACAAGTTATTTTCACAAATTTTTTTAAAGCATTCGGCACAATCAATCATGGTTTTTATGTCAAAAACTTTTGTCATTTGGATTGCTTAGTAACCTTATCATGTTAGTTAAATCGTATCTATCCGATAGGATTGTGTACGTAGAATATTGGGGTCCAAATCATCTGTCTTCTGTTCTTCCAGATTCCAACTTGGGTCTTTTTTATTATTCAACACTTTTATAAATGACCTTGTGCATGTCAAATGTTTTTTATTTGCTGATGATCAACATATTTTTATTACAATTGTATCCAAAGAAAATTGCATAACCATCATCAGAGAGTAACCTCTATTCGGAACTTTACGTTTCATGACCATATTAGCAAATTAACACCTTCATGCTTGATGCTATGTTTCACTATTCGAAATACACATGACTTTGCAAGAATTGATGTTTTAAAACTCTTATTCTATACGCTGGCTCGTTCTAAAGTAGAATATGCTTCTATTATTAAGAAACAATATAAGAAATATCGTAAAACAATGTTGGGACGGTACAATAGAGATTTTTGAAAACAATGTGGTACGAGACTTATGGTATTTCTTCAGTTTTGTTTTAATTCGTTTGAGTCACGTAGATTTATTTTAACGGTTGTGCATTTGTTCAAGTTAATCAATTGTCTAGTACATGACTGCTATTTACTATCTACATTGTAATTTAAAGTTCATTTAAGAAATCTACGCAATCATCCAACATTTTACATTCAGAAATATAATTCGAATAACAGTTTCATTCTTCAATTCAAGAAATGTGTCAAATTTACAACTTTTTACAGAATGGTGTCATCATCAACCTCTAAAAATCTGTTCCAATCAGTACAGAAATCTATCATTTATTTAAATTAAGATTAAATATTGTATTGTGATGTAAGTGTTATTTATGGTGCCCCAGAAGATCAGTATAAACCTGTACAGTGTGGTGACGAAACCGTGTGCAATTGTGGATTGGTTCGTCTTGACAAATCATTTGCTTCAAGGTTTAGGAAAACCACTAAAACCCAAACATGCCAACCCTTACCCACCCTAGTATTCATATGTAATAATATTAACCAAGTGTGTAAACATTATAGAAAGTAAATAAAAACATAAAATATAACAGCACAGCCATTGCATGACGACACATAACAGACCGGTCCAAGCGCCAGTCACGACAATGACGAAAAAAAAAGGTAAAAAAGTAGCAAAACAATCTCATCTCCACAGTGTTTCCTGTAAAAGTAAAATATCGACCCTATTCCTGAAACAAATATTAGACAAGAAGTCTCATTTGTCCTTACTCAACCCCTCAACACCAATTTGCAGAATATTTAGGATTTACGCGAGTTATTTATAGGTTTTGTTTTGTATTCTTGAATTACTATTTTGTTATTTTTTTACTTAAAAATGTATGTTCTAATTTACTGCTTTTTTACATTACTAGTCTTTAAGCACGTCCTACGGACACATAATTTTAACCTATAGCTTTTGACCTTAAGATCATAGGTCAAAATGATGTATACAAAAGATGTTTGTCTTGTCAACTGCAGTTGCAGAACAAGCTTTTTAATCGTTTTTTTCTGTGGTGTTTTGTAGGTAACGACCTGTGACATGTAGATGTACACTGGCAGCTCTTTTTCTATCTTTCTGACAATCAAAGATATGGGGAACTACATTTGTCCTATTATTCTATTTTTCATGAAATTTTCCATATTTTGTTCATACTTCAAAGAAAAATCTCTTTTAACACAAAACAAAGAGTTTTATTAGATGTACGTGGTAGAAAACACCACTTACTCCGAAGAGGATAGATTTTGGGTTAAGACATTTTATAAATTCAATAAAAACACATCGAACTTTTTTGAAAATGTAAACGACCTGGGCCTCTATTCTTGACAACCAGAGAGTGAATATTTTTCAGGAGAAAATATAAAATCACTTTACTTAAAATTCTTTTCACTTTCTCCTAGTTCAGGAAACCGTATTCTGAAATTCTAGTGAATATGAGTCGACTTTCACGGGAGATACCATATCTTGTTGCCTCTTGTTGCACGTTGCTTTTAACTAACCCAAATAGCGGTAGGTACTACCTGTGATTTCCATGTTTGTTGTTCCACTGTCAATGTGACTGTCAGAAATCGGGTGACTGTCAATATAGCTTATTAAGGTTTATTAAATGCCCACAATGCACATGTTAATACTCGTGACATTCAAAAATCATGTCCTTTTTCAAAAAGTTAAAATTACAAACTAACAAGGTAAAAGGGTATCCCATTTACAGTACTTGCCGCTTATAACCAGCTTGCTCTTTTGCATCTTCCAAATCTTGAATCAGTACATGAACCATGTGAATTTCATCTAGTTCTATTATGAATGTCTTATGAAGGATATAATAATAAAAAGAGGTAAACTTAATATACGGAAAAGTGTGACATCAATTTTGTTTTCTCCTATTACGAGTTGAAGGGATGGGTGGTGGGAAATTTTCAAAAATACCAATTTTATGTTTTCAAGAGAATTTTTGTTTTTCTCATGAGAAAATAATTCTCCACAATTCAAAAATTGGGGTCCTGTTGGAATATTCTCAATCACACAAACAACAAGTTTGTTTTAAGCTGAAACATGATTTTCATTGTATCTAAAAAGACATTTTTCGGATCCTTTATGGTACAAAAAGTAGTACGTTACCGTCCTAAAACTTTAATTTTTTTCTGTAGGTACTATTGTTATTTTATTGCTAAGGAAATATTAGTTTGTTACCGCTTACTTAATTATATCGAGCAATTTCGGCCTTGGCTAAATGCCTACTACTAGTTTTGATAAATTACCCACAAATTTTAATTTATCCATTTTTGAAAATAAGTGTATCACCCAATTAAAAATTGTGGTTTGTTGTAGAATAACGTTTACTGTCACAAAACTTAAGTTAATCTGGTATTAACCGCACTACTTTATGCTCATTTTACATTTTACAAAATAGAAAATAAATTATTTCGCGCGCGAAACAATACAGAAACCTATACGAGGATACATTGAAAAATTCTTAGCCTACTATAGAACCAAACAAAATTTCAATGTCAAAATATTTTATTACTCAACATATTCTCCTCTTAATTGGATACATTTATTACAGCGAACCTGCAACGTCTCTAGACCTTTAAAAAAAAATGTTTCTTCTTGCTCTGCAAAGCAGACCTCCACAGCTTCTATTACCTCCTTGTTGGAAGAAAATGTACGACCTTTTAAACTTTTTTTCAGTTGAGGAAAGAGGTGATAGTCGGACGGAGCCAAATCGGGTGAATAAGGAGGGTTTTCTAGTAATTCAAACCCTAAATCACGAATTTTTGCATGGCAACATGAGATTTGTGTGCAGGGGCGTTGTCCTGCAAAAACAAAACACCTTTGGATAGCTTTCCGCGTCTTTTCTCTTTAATATTTTCCCGTAGAGTGGTCAGTAATGTCGAATAGTAATCTCCAGTTATTGTTCTACCCTTATCCAAAAATCAATCATGATTACTCCATGGCAATCCCAAAAACTGAAGCAAGAACTTTTCCAGCAGATTTTGGACACGAAACTTCTTAGGTCTTGGAGAACCAGAGTGTCGCCATTCCATCGATTGTTGCTTTGTTTCTGGATCGTAGAAATGTACCCAAGTCTCATCCATAGTAACAATTCGGTTTAAGAAGTCTACATCGTTTTCAAATCGAGCACAGATCGAACGCGATGCTTCTACCCTTGCACGCTTTTGGTCAACATTCAAACATTTGGGGATCCATTTTGCAGCAATTTTTCTCATGTCCAAATTGACGTGAACCATATGATGAACGCGTTCGTATGAAATATTCAGTGCTTCAGATATCCGTTTTAGCCCAATTCGACGGTCTGATAAAATCATGTCATGAACTGCATCGATATTTTTGGGGACTGACACAGAAACTGGCCTTCCCGATCGGTCATCATCTTCAATGGAAAATTTACCTCTTTTGAAGCTTGCATTCCAATTTTTGACGGTCGCATACGAAGGACATTGATCACCAAGGGTATTAAGCATATCTTCGTAAATCTGCTTACCTCTTAACCCTTTTAAATACAGGTACTTGATGATGGCTCGATACTCCAATTTTTCGATTTTCACAATTTCGGTGGACATCCTTTTTCATTTAATTAATTGCGTGACTATGGTTTACTTTTTTGACGTCAAACTTTACACTGACACTTTTAATAAGTTATTGTTCGTTGCTATGGTAGCGCAATATTTTGTTTATGCAAGGAACTGGTCTAGGTTAACTAGATATCAATACATCCTCGTATGGTACACTCAATGTTTTTAGGCGAGTTTTTGCGGATGTGTTCCAGAAAACATTATAGTGTGTGAGGGGGGCTAATCACAACGTCCAATTTTCACAACGCCCAACTTAAGAATTGATCATAACTCCCAACTTGTGCATGTTGTCACAACTCCCAACTATTTCCACAACTCCCAACTACGTTTCTTTTTCATGACGCCCAACTTTGTCACAACTCCCAACCAGTGTATATCACAACGCTTGCATTTATAGCTGTTTGACTTTTCACCTATAACTTGGTTTGTTAATAACATTACATGTTTTCATGTAATTGGGGTAAACGGTGTTGTTAGTAGATGTGATTGGGGGTGAATGATGTTGGTTGGTAGGTTACAGTTATTACAATTTTCTTCTTAAAATAATTATATGTTTTAATCTAATTTGTGGTAAACGGTGTTGCTGGTAGGTGTGATCGGGGATAAACGGTGTTGGTTGGTAAATGACCAGGTATTACAATTTTCTTTATTAAAAAAATTACATGTTTTCATAGGATTTGGGCGTTGTGACCAGGAGGGGTTATGAACAAACTAAGTTATGGGTGAAGAGCAAGGTTGCCAAACTGCTATAAATGCAGGCGTTGTGATATACGCTGGTTGGGAGTTATGACAAAGTTGGGCGTTATAAAAAGAAACGTAGTTGGGATTGTGAAAATATTTACGAGTTGTGACAACATACATACGTTGGGAGTTTTGATCAATTTTGGAGTTGGGCGTTATGAAAATTGGGAATTGCGATATGGACCCGTGTGTGAGTCGTAACGGTAACAATTTTGAGCTATCCACCGATGCTATTGCCATCAATGTACAAAAAACTAATCCACGGGATTAAACGAGATTAGATTTTACCTGTTCTCAATTACATATGCTAATCCTGCAACAAAAACGGTTTAAAAAATCTAAATCCTAATTTTGAGATTTTGACAAAAATTGTTAGGGACTAACCGAACAGTTACAAATATAAATAGATGTTTGTGTAGGTTCGGCATGGTTATTTTACTGGATTCAAAACAATGAAAAAACCAGACGACATTGAAAAAATTGTTTTGATTAAGTTAACGGATTCTTGAATAATTACATATTACCTACTGTTCTTATGTTACGAGTGTTACAATAAAAAAACAGATTATTAATTTTGATAATTTGCATACTTGAATTATTCATGTAATTGAAATAAATGACTATTAACGAGTATAACCAAATTGTGCGTACTAAAAATTCTATAATTAATTAAATTAAAATTGCAAAAAAATAGGATTACTAAGGACACGCATTACGTAATAAAAATTACCGTAACCTATTCAAAGGTTTATTATAGAAATGTTTCATCGCAGATAGTTCGAAGACATGACACTTTTAAAGTGGAAGATTATCGAACCCTAATACCTATAATGATTAAAATTGATACCGGAAGGGCGAGGTGCAGGTGGGGTCAAACAATGGATCATCGTAGTTATGTAAGGCAATCAACAAGTTCTGTGTAGAATTTCTAATTAGATCTGATAATTACTGCTTTAACAACGTCGTGCCATTGCATCTTATATTTTTTTTATAGCAGCTTTACTAAAATTAAATTGTCACAGTTGAGAACACGTTTATTATGACAGAGTGTATTTAAAAATAATCGCCGATAATTAATTGCCTTGAAATATTGAAAACTGATAGCGTGTGCGCAGGAAATACAGGAAAACATTTCGCAAATATACCACTCTTTCAAACGTTCTGTTAGTCATACGAGCGCGGGTCATTTCGTGTCTTCAAACGTACGACAGCTGTACTTTGTAGTAATTGTTAAAGTAGCATTCGATCGAAGGGAAGTACTTCAAAATGCAAATCGGTCCTAACGTATTACAGTGTTAGAAGTTTCCACAACTAAAAACACCAGTAAGTTAACACAACTTTTACGTAAAAAAAATGCAACTAATCAATGCAATTAGTTGAAGGACGAAAATTAAAATTTCGAAAAAAAAAATTAAAAGCTAGCGTAAAAAATTGTACTAAAAAATTAACAACTATAAATTTTTTTAGCGAGCGGAAAATGAAAAATGTGCGGAAATGCATTCGGGTGCACAGTGGTGTTTTTTCTCTTTTTACTAATATGGAACATAACTTCGCAAAAACAAATTATCGCTTACGAAGAATACGTTGTAGAACACGAAATTTCCACAGAAAATGCCAGAAACGCGGCTCTTGCTATCGATCTTAAAAACAGTAAGTGTATATTTTTAAACTACCCTTAGTATAATTGCAAAATGTGCCGATCAATATAACAATAATAATTGTACTTAAAAAAACTTATAAATTTGATTGCGCTGTAAAACATGTGGTTTATTGTAATACCCTTTTTTTACAAATTACCCAATAACCGGACAAAAATTTAACCACATCAAACGAACAAAAGTGTAATTATCCTTGAAGTAATAGAAGAACGGGGTCATGCCGTCTTAATTTTAATTAACAAGGGTTAACACTTCACAACGAATTAAGTAATTGGCAGAAATGACTCAAAGTAACTTCAATTATTGTGGACTTTTTTGCAAAAGAATTGTGCTCTTTTAGAACTGACAATAAGATAGAAAAGTAATGAAAGGTTATTGTACTTTTTTTTATGTCGTAACGTGTATCGACTATCTGTAAATTAATATTTGGAGAATACGTCATTAGATGATTACGTTATCAATATGTATTATAAATAATTGCGTGTAAAGTGATATAGACATGCCATTGCATGTTTTTTATAATTTTTTTTAAAAAATTTTTTTTTTTTTTAAGGTATTACTTAAAAAAAAATTAATTTCTTTTTTAAAAAATTTTTTTTACAAAACAACAAAACAACAAAACATCTTCCACAATAAAAAAAAATTAATACAAAATTTAAAAAAAATTTTAAAAATAAAAAAAAACCATTAACAAACCGGTATAAGCACAGATAAAATACCTTACAGATGTACCACCGTATGTAATAAATTGGACGTCAATTTTTGTCGGCGATTTGGAAATAGTTTGGAAGCGGCTCACTTTTAACATTGGCGTTGTAGTAGCGCTATATATACCTCAACTATTTGTATACAGATGGCTCTTGTAAAATTCACTACAGTTTCCTTTCTTACATTATAGCACAGAACCAGACAAAACAATAAATGCAATACATACGAATTCAATTACAATTGAACAGCTTCTAGCATTGTAGATATAATAGATATAATAATATAATAAAATTTTTAAAGCGTTACAGTAAATTAAAATTACAACCTAATTATTTTACAAATATTGTCCCTTTACCTTTTAAGTAAAGTTTAATTACAAAAAAGCGTACGTTCCGGATAAAAATATTACTCAAAGTTCTGCATAAATTCCGAGTATTTTTAAAGGTTGTCAATAAAAGAAACTAACACCTATTGCTGTTTTCAACATTTATCCGCACCCCAACAAAATGACAATAAAATTACATAATTTTTTCATTATAGTATCTATACTAAAAAAATTTCATTCTATACTTTCATTCATAATATTTACAAACTAAAACAAAAACCAAAGATAATGAAATCAATTGATTAGTGTTTAAATTTATACGACAGAAGTTAATTGAATAAGTTAAATAAACACTTTAAACATGCCGAGACACCTGTAAAGAATTACGGCAGACTTTATGGTAACTGATACGATTGAATGAAAATACCGAACACGAAGGTTTAATAAACCCTTACATATATGTATAAATCTGGAAGTAAATATTTTTTAGTGACATCTAATATATTCACCTGAGTGAATGTAGTGATAGTTCACCGTGTACAATAATTGTCTATAAATTAATTATTCCCAGTGTTATTACGAAATATCATTTTCAAAATAGTAAGTCAGCTAGTGAACATTTTTATCATGACTTCTGCAAGTGGAAATATGTGCCAATACATTAACTGTCGAAAATCAGCTAGAAGTCATCCCGGCTTAAAACTTTACCGATTTCCAACAACAAATTATCAAAAATGAATCACTAATTCGGGTGTGTAGTAAATTCTTATTTGTGCATATGTTAAATTAGGTTTTATCTGTAGAGTGCACCATCAATCATTTCGAAAAAGCTTATTTTTATTTCACATTATTGTTCAAGAGTAGGAAATGAGTATTTTTTAAAATCCGGTGTCGAGGTTGATATTTTGTGCTAGCACAGAGTAAACTTACCACCGCCCTACAATTGTTGTTGAGGACGGACTTGAAAAATCCACTCGTTATAAGCCCAGAAATACGGACAATTTCAATATCAAAAGTTTGTCAATGTAATACGACTATTTTTTTAACAAATTAGAATTAACAAGTACTTACATAAAAAATTTTAGTTCTTCAAGTTTCAGCTTCTTGCTTTTAAATAAGTGAAATTTAATTTTGAGATTTAATTATTACTCGTAGGCAACTATTGACGTTCATGAAGTTTGCACCCCATTTCTCAAAATATTTAATTTTAAAAGTTGTTACTGTTTGTTTTCACTTTGTACTACATAATTTCCAGAGTAACATGTTTCAACTCAAATAGTTTTATAATAACAACAAAAAATAGTAGATTTGGTATATCATTAAGAGTAGAAGTAGGTTTTTAGGTCTTTTTGTGTTTTTTTTGTGGTGAAGCACAAAAAGATCTTCTACTCTGAATTACATGTACTATTTTATCTTCAAGCCGGACAATAATGAGTTGAATCTTTGTACCTACGACGCTTTTGCTTTGCTACATGCGTTGCGTTTCGTTTTGACAATGACAGTTGAAAAAATGGAAATGACATGCGCATGAGCATTAACGACTCCACAAGGCGGCTCGTGTTAAAAACCCATAGAGGTAGCCGTTAAGTAATATTAGTTAATAATTTCGTTTTTGATTAATTTTTATTAGATAATTCAATTTAAGGAGGGGGTTGGGGGTTAAAAACAAACTTGAGATTTCGAAAAAATGGTGAACCCATAAATTGAGCTACAGAACAATGTTTAGAACGACTGCAACAATGTAGAACAGTATCAAAAATTTCCAAATTTAAAATTGTTTTTTAATATAATAATTTGAGTTACGGATTTGTTTTTCTGGAAAAATATTTAGTAAAAACTAAAATAATGTAGAGCAGTATCGGAATTGCCCATATTTAAAATAAGGGGTGCAAACTCAAAAATTTTTTTTTTCATTTGTGGGCCATAATTTAAGTTACGGATTTTTATTTGGAACAATGTTTAGAAAAATGTAGATTTTTGAAAAAATGGGTCCCAGTTGATAAAGTAGTTTTTCTGCTTTATTCGAAAACTATTTGAGTTGAAACAGTGTTACTATGGAACAATGTAGTACAAAGCGAGAACATTCAGTAACAAATGTGACGAAACAATATTAAACGATGTGCGTTCTTTTGGTGCACAATTGTATATTTAAAAAAATATAATTTTCAGGAAACGCAAGACTTGCAACTTTAAATCCCAAGACTTTAAGAAATCGTTATGTTTGTGAATGTCACTTTACAACTGAATCATTCACAAAACCTGACAAGAAACGTTTGCTGAAATCTTCCGTGCCATTATCGTACAAATCCCAATATGTATCATCTGAATCTTCACCTGAAGTTTTAAAAGTCATGACTCCTAAGAAAGTTTACACACCAACTTTTCCAACTTCATCTCCTCCTCTCAATCGAAACCAGAATTTAAAAAGACGATAATGAAACTCCTACGGTTAGTCCACAAACCCAAGACTTTTTAATTGATGTAACATCGTTACCATTATCATCAATAAGGCATAATAAAAGAAAACTATTTGGATCCGAGATTGATTCTCCGAGGAAAAAAAATTAAGAAGTTTATTAGAAACTAAAAACAAAATGATAAAAACAAAAACTCACAAATTTCTAAATAAAAAAAGATATTTAAAAATAAAAGCAATTACCCATTTTAATGATATTATCTTTATTAATAACATTCCGTTTCCACAACGACGTGCTCTTGTAAGAATGCAACTCCAACATCGAAAAAAATCAAAATGGTTAAAAGATGAAATAGATTTTGCAATTTCTTTGTATTACAAATCCCCTACAATTTATAAATTTTTAAGGAAACAAAATATAGTTTTGCTTAGCATTAGTAGTATTAGGCGATGGATTGGTTCATCTCAGTTCAGACCTGGGTTTAGTCCGAAGTTGTTACATCAAATTCGACTAAAAGTTAATTGTATGACTACCCAAAAACGTACGTGTGTTGTCTGCTTTGATGAAATGAACATCAAAAGTTCATTGGAATATTCTAATGCCATGGATTTCATTGAAGGGTGTGAAGGTCTAGGAATTTTAGGAAGAAGTACAAAAGTGGCTAAAAAAGTTTTAGTGTTTATGGTTTGTACAGTAACTGGAAGTTACCATTTGGTTATTTTGTAGCTCATACCGGTGTTTCATCTAATAACTTGGTTATTTTGTTAAAAACTGCTATAGAAAAGCTATTTAGCTGTGGATTATTTCCTAAAATTATAATTTGTGATCAAGGGTCACCAAATGTTTCTGCTTTTAAGCAGTTGGGTGTCACAAAAGATAAACCTTTTTTTATTTTAAAGAACAAAAAGTATTAGCAGCACATGATGTACCTCACATATTTAAAAGCATAAGAAACAATTTGCTTTCAGGAGACTTTATTTTAGACAATGAAAGAGTTAGTTTTAAAGACATTAGTGACGTATATTTTATAGACAAAAATAGTTTTAGTGCTCGCGCTCTTTGTAAGCTTACAGACGCTCATATTTCGCCAAACTCTTTCCAAAAGATGTCGGTGAAGCTTGCAACTCAAGTTTTTAGTCATAGTGTTGCAGCCGCTATAGAAACAGGCATTGCTACCGGACAATTAAAAACAAAACAGCAAGAAACACGGCAAAATTTGTAGCAATAATGGACAAAACTTTTGATTGTTTAAACAGCCGTAGAATGTATGACAAAAATCCATACAGATCAGCCCTTTCAAATAGTAATAATCTGGGTACACAAGTTTTACAAGACACAAAATCTGTTATGTACAAAATTAAAAAAATTGACAAGAAAGGAATTGTTTCTAGACCTCCCTGTTTTGATGGCATTATTCAAACTATCAATGCATTTGTATTACTACTTCAAGAAGAAGTGAAATTAAACAATACGTTCATTTTAACTGCCAGACTTAATCAAGATGCGTTAGAAAATTTATTTTCTGTCTTTCGACAACGTGGTGGTTTTAATAGAAATCCTACAGTTAGGACGTTAAGAACAAGCTTCCGCATTAACGCAATATCAAGTTTATTGATTCCAAGGAAGTTGTAAATTGTGAAGTTGATGATGATCAACTCCTATTGACCGATGTTCCAACAGAGGCACCTAACCAGGAAGAAATTGAAGTTTTATCGGAAATATGTGACCGTGGTTCAAGTTCTTCTTCATCAACTTCATCACCACCAACTACGAGTACAAGAAGGCAAAAATTAAACTTGAAGATTGTGCAACAGCATACTTTGCTGGATATCTAGCAAAACGTTGTCTTGATAAGTTTAAATGTGACAACTGTGAAAAAGTCTTGGTAAGAAATAGCAAATTAAACAATAAAAAGGAATTACTGATAATAAATAGAACTTATGATAATTTATTTCCAACATCGGTTGGGTTACGTAAGCCTAGTGACTCTTTAATACAATTTGTAGAAAAAAGTTTAGATGTATTTAATGATATTTTCAACAAAAATCCAGATAGACTGCTTTTAAAAACATTTATTATTAAAAAGATTCAGAAGAAACATATCACCGATATTTTACCTAACCTAGACTACTGCTCTCTTCATAAAAATTATTTATTAGACATGTTAATAAAAGTAAGAATTTTCAAAGAATGTAAATGGAGAAGTAGTTACAAGGTAGATGAAGTAAAATCGCGTTCTAAATTAAAAATTCTAAAAATAAGTAAGAAATTCTTAGTATCATTAGTTTATTATGTTTCATTGTTTTAATAGTTTGGACGCTAGTGGCATATGTATTGGCCAATTTATATCTCCGAGTATATTTCGGTATGTAAAATAGTTGGGGTGTACATATATAAAACATATCAAAACGGCGTTAAACTGAATATTTAATTAGGGATAGCTATGGACGCACCGCACAAATTTATTAAAAGACAAAAAGATGATGATTTTAGTCTTTCATTAAACCTAATCCTACGGTAGAAAATGTTGATTGTGATATAAACAATCCTATAAGTAATTTCAGTAAAGATGACTATGTTTTCACTAGTAACCAAACCCATTTGAAAATGGGCCTAATCTAGACAAACCTGAATCATTGGTTAAACTCACTACAGTGAGATACTGTATCACTGGACTTAAATTAGCTAATGCTTTTTGTAGTTATAGTTCTCATTTTTGTTTGAATAAATTTATAACTGTCGGGATCTGGCTATTGTTATAAACCTTTCGACTTTTTGTATGGTAATATTTTATTAATTATTTCTACCCTTTCAAAATTTGTCTACAATTTAAAAAAATAATTTAGTATATTTAAAATATTTTTGTGATCATTTCATTCGGCACTATTCCATTGTGAATAAAATAAGTAATATGTCATTACTTCTACATCATATACGGAAACTATTGTGTTAATGAAAAATTTTGAAAAGTTTTTAATTGCTAAATCGCTTGGAAATGTTCGAAAAGGTGAAAAAACAAAATTTGAGGAAGAGAATCGTAATTCTATGAGCTTATTTGTCCATCTGTTCCTTCCATAACTGCCAAAAGACTTCAATTTGAAAGTTGGTAGATTTATTAAGCTCCGCCATCCAACAACCCCATATAGATTTCTTTCCGGCAAACGTTTTAGATTTTATATATCCGGTTGATTTATTGTTTAAATACGCAATAAGTTTCGCGTATTTACTGATGTCGATATCATTGTTTACCGTTACGGTGCTCTTCAATTTTGAATACATTTACTCAATAAAAGAATTGATACCTAGATAAGTATTCTTAAAAGTGTAAAAAAAGTGAAAACAAAGTATCACTTTCATTATGATTTATCGTATAAAAAACTGTAACTTTCATACAGTATGCGAAAAATAAATTTTTAAATTAAATAAAATTATGCTTAGCTGTATTGTCATGTCTAAAAAATGTTATTTAACGTTTTTTTCTATATAAAATTTGAAGGTTTTTCAGGTTGTCGTTAAGATAGAGAACAACGTCCAATGCTGTTCTTAAATCTTGAATCAGAATTGTTACTCCTAAGTATTACATTTTTCTTTCATTGGGGCACTGAAAACTAGTTTCTGGATGCTATACTTCTTCCACTACGTTTGTTTTTATTTCTAGTAGTATTTATATTTATAAAATAAAACATAACAAAAACTCGATGATAATATCAATTAGACAACTTAAGATATGGACCAATATCTTTATTTTAATAAATTCACTAGTAGCAACTGCACAGGGTGTATCTGACGAGTTTCCATTAAAAGTTTATGGGGAAGTCTGAATTTAATTTTGAAAATTTTCTTCACTAGGTTTCGACATAAGCTCTATCTGAAAAAAAAATTTGGCTTCTTGTTTGCGCTTTAGGTTGTACCACAAGTAACCATCACCTTTTTTTAAATAGTCTTTATATAAATTCTACGTTCAATTTTAAGTTGACTTCATGCATTAGTCTCTATACCTATCTTTAGCCGTTTCCGAATTATTTATGTTTTTTGAAAAAAACTGACATATGAACCACATTTTTCAATCCAACGTGATATGAAGCCGTTCGAGAACTCAAACAAATTAGATAAGTGATTGATTGGAGAAAAAGTTCTTTGGATATAAATTAGTACAATAATGCTGCCCTGATATACAGATTGTTCAAAATTCGTGTATGATTTTTCAAATAAAAAAAATCAATTAATTTTTTCAAATAGAACACCCTATGTTTCATTACATTATGTAATGAAAAGTAAGGCATTCTATTTAAAAAAATCAATTTTTAACCCTTCATCATTCAAAAATCGTACACGAATTCGAACACTCTGTATAGTAGAGCAGTATGACTGTTGTAATTTATATCTAAAGAATCTTTGCTCAAATAAATCACGTATCTAATTTGTTTGAGTTCTCGAACGGCTTCAAGTAACATTGGTATAAAAAGTGTAGTTCATATGTCAATTTTTTTTCAAAAAACATGAATAATTCGAAAATGGCTAATGATAGGTATAAGCAATAATACATATAGTCAACTTAAAATTGAACGCAGAATTTGAAAATATAAAAATATTTAGGATGTCTTATTTCAAAAATAAGTTGGTGGTTACTTCCGGTACAGCATTTTTTCAGTTAAATCCTAACCGAAACCTAGTGAATTTTTAGAATTGAATTCGGATACTACTCCATAAACTCCTAATGGAATCTCGTCATAATACACCCTGTAATAGGTAATTATAAAACAGTCATCATAAAAATTATTCTGAAATTAATTAAAATTATTTAGTATTAGCACAGATAAATATATCTTTTAGCTGTGGTATTAGTTCTTCTATTGGTAAGGTATCATTTAACAATCAATTCTTAGAACATAAAGAATTAATTCATACAATTTAATTACAATTATTCAAACAAGTTTATCTTATATATTTAAGAATTTGTTTATATTAGAACAGCTAACCCTGATTTGTTATTAAGACATCAAACTGACTTCATGAGGCTTATATTAAATTCTTCCTAATTTTATACCAATAATAAATTAATTGATTTATTAAAAATTTTTCTTTGTGAAATTATTTATATCAAAATTATTATCGTTTGCCTTATTTATGTGTTTAAATCTCTAATTTCAAATTTATTATTGTTTTCATGTCAATAAGCATTTCTTATTATTATGTATTAAACTAATATTAGATAGTTTTAATTAATTTTAGAATAATTGTCATGATCACTTTATTATTATTATAGTACAAAAAGTATTGGTCGAGATTTTAAGTTGTACTAATGCTTTTATAAACAATGGTTGTACTGTGTTTAGATTCGAAACACCTGCAAAGAATTGCGATAAGAAATAAGAGTCGCGTAACTGGAAATATCCCCGAAGGTTGATTTAAAATTTAGTGGGCGATTTACTCGCCGTTACATATGTAATCTGTAAATACAAAAGTAAATGTAAAATTGTATTAAATTATTGTTAAAAAAAATCATAAAAAAATCATAAAAACTATGTAAATTTTCCATGAACGAAAACAACAGCAAACATTTGAAGAAACTTCAATCAACGCTTTATAATTCATGACAAATAAATATACCTGTATTTATTTGTGCTTTCATAAAGATAACATTGCTTTTACAACAGTACCCTCTGTAATGCAGTAGTGTCAAAGTATGATGCACTAACTTGTGTGGGTTTTGCTATTCACAATTATTTTACCTACAGCGGTATCTATTATCAATACTTCACACACTACATATTTTAAAGGAAACGTTAATTTGTGTATCTGTGCTAACTGCCAATATGTCCTATTGCATGGACTATCTGTAAGATATATTTATCTGTGGTATAAGTACTTGAAACAAAAACAATAATCATAAAAAAGTAAAAAACTGGATGTTGTAATGGATAATATATTATGACAATGGGTCATTGGAGTGAGTAAAGCCGAGAACACATTTGACTGATGAGTTGTGTTGTGTTTTGATATGTTGTAAGTAGAATGAGGACAGCTTCAAACCCCTGCGGCTATAATTAGGCAAAGCCTAATTAGGCTAACAGCCTCTCACCTACCTCTCACCTCATCAGGCAGTTCCCTAATTAGCCCTCTCACCTCATTAGGCTGTTGTTGTCAACAGGCTGTTGACGTCAATGGAAAATACGGCCTCTCACCTCATTAGGCTGTTGTTGTCAACAGGCTGTTGACGTCAATGGAAAATACGGCCTC
>JALBCR010001823.1:0-53657 GCA_030710515.1 Abscondita cerata
CCGCCAACATAATCTGTTTATTTTCAGAGCATTCTCCGCCCTACTAGTTAGGGTACTAAGATGTCTCTGTAGATCTTCCTGGAAGATATGCATGCTGGTCTCGGGATAGAGGGTTGGTCACCAGAATCCCTTCCCTAATATGCCTATCCATAATCTTCTCCATTGTCTTTAGTACGAATGACATTAGACTAATGGGTCTATAAGCTTTTGCTTGGGAGTAGTCTGCTCTGCCAGTCTTTGGAATAAAAACCACCCTGGTAAGCCGCCACGTCCTCGGCAAGTAGTGTAGGGTTAAGCTAGCCCTAAATGCCTTGCATAGTCTAGCCACAAAAGGTCAGTTTCCTTCTGTAGCATGATGGGTATGATTCCATTGGACCCGATGACTTATAGGGCTGAAAGAGTTTATTCGCCCATTTGATCTTTCAAAAGTTACCACTTTCTTGGCCGTTTGCCAGTCTGCTTTTGACGCTCTGTTGCCAGTTTGTCCGGTCCTGTCTGGCCCAGTCTAGTGGTTTACCTTTGTAGGTTTTTCTCTTGGAAGTGAGTCCAAAGAAGTTCACTTAAAAGTCTCCTTCTCGTTTGTTGTGAATTCGCCGTCTTGGCGTCGAATAGTTGAAGTACACCTTGGGGTTTTTCGATAAGATCTTATAGAGCCTGACATTGTCTGGGACCGATTCAATGTCCTCACAATGCCTTCTCCACGAGGATCTCCGAGCCCTCCTGAGTGCCTTGTTGTACTCAGTTAAAAAGGCCCTATAGGCCTCCCACATCCTGACTTTTGCCTTATTAAAAAGTTTTCTAACCTGCTTTCTCTGACCCTCTAAGGCACTGTTCCACCACGAAACTTTCCTGGTAGTGTGTCTCACAGTCAGAGGACAGCTCTCATTGTAGGCTGCTAACATAGCATCTGCAATTTGCTCTGCCATTATTTCCAGCTTAATATTTTTGCTTACCGTACTTAGTGTGCCGGTTAAGTTCTGGTCTAATCTGTCTTTATAGACTTTCACAGTCTGTCCGTCTAGGGTTGCGGTAAGTCTTAGTTTCATAGTGTAACTCCATGATTTTAAATCTGATGTGTCTATGATCAGAGCAGCTCTATTTATCAGACACATGCCATTTCCTAACGAGATTACTAGTGTATCTAGTACCTATCGTTATATCTAATACTTATTACTAGTTATAAAAGTTGGTTTATTACCAATATTCAATATGTCTAATCTAGTTGCCATAAGAAATTGTGCTAATGACTCACCTCTTAAATTGGTGTCTGAGCTCCCCAGATGGTGTGGTGGGCATTGGAGTCACATCCAATAATGAGCTGCGTTCTTTTGTTTCCCGCAGCTCTCCACCAGTTCCTCCATTTCCACGCCATTTTTTAATGATAATAACCATCCAAGAACAAGCTCCCTCAGTCCATCAGCACTACGAGTCAATTTAACTGCCACTATGTCCTGTGAACAGAAGTTAGTTAGTGGCAGTGTTTTTACATGTCTTTTGACAAGTATACAAGTCCTGGGTTTTCGACTGTTCTGCTATAAATTAGCTCTTCGTCAATACCACCCAGGCTCATGATTTTACCCTGCATACCCAGGGTTCTTGAATGAGAGCAATGTCAGATGCCTCCATTGCTTTACAGAGGGCACGGAACCCGCCCTACTGTGCTGCAGGTTCACTTGAATGACTCTCACCATCCTTACCTATTTTTCTGAAGGTTAGCGTTCGAAGTCCGAAATGCACCTTCATTCGCTTTTCCTCCAGAGTATGGCAGTCTTTATCGTTTACGGAAAAGGCCAGTAATACTCCATCCTTTTCCTTTTTCGACTAAGGAGGCGCCAATCTCCCACTTGGAGTCCAGGATTTTGGATTTCAATTCGGGTCTTGACCACATCCACATTTGGCGTTCCTGGTACCCATACCTTGGGCCTCATGGAAAGTTTTTTTAATTCGACTACAGTCAAATCTGCACCTTCCCATATGCCTCCAAAGTGCTTCACAGTCTCCACGAGCCATATCTTAGAGTGCTCTTTAGCGCAGTTAATCTTAAGACCCCTGCCGAGAACCAAGCACCTTCAAACTGTGGAGGATTTGCACTTCCCGAAGGAGTGGCGTCCACAGCAGCCGTCAGCTTCTCCTGGATCAGGTCTGATTGAGCCTGATTCAGTTGGACATCAGGATGGCGTCTGTCAATCACAGCCATATTGGTGTTCTTTAGAGCACCGCTGAAGGACACAGTCTGACTCTGCGGTCTCCTGGTCTTCTTTGGTGCTCTTTTTTGAGAGTCTGGCGTTGAGGAGTCTGAGAGAGGCCTCTTTGATGAACTAGTGGCTTCACCCTCCTTCCCTTGTCCTTCTCAGTCTTTCGGTCGTGTCTCAGTTTGGCTTCCGTCCACGTACCGTCTTTTTGCTTCTCTCTCTCTTAGCTTCTTTCTTTGAGCCCCAGAGAGTCTGTTTTGTTTTTGGGCAGGTCCTTGTTTTCCCTGCCGTTATTGGTGTTGGAGCTGGTCCGGCTGCGTCTGGCGACCGAGAGGTCGTCTCCGTAGCACACACAGTCTCCATTGGTGTAATAATATTTTCGTTAATCTCCATTTTGGTCTCACGAGTGATGAGGAAAGAAAGGTCACCATGCCAGGAGCCCCAACTGACATGGAAGGCTATATTACAACGAGAGGTCGCCCGGTTTCTCAAGGTGGAACCAGTAGGTACTGATCTACTATTCAGTAACGCATCCCCTTAGCCTGGTCCGCCCACCGTGGGATTTAGCATTTATTATTGAGGTTATTTCCTCGCGATTCAGGCGGTAAAGCCCAGATCCCCGCCTTTCTCGGCCCGTGAGACTTGTCCACCGTCAGCACGAGTCAGCGGTATAACAGTGATTAACTCTGTTCGGAGCGCCCCACTGGCGTCGTTAAATCTTGGTGCAAGCCCTAAGCCACGATACAACAGCCGGGCCAAAAAGTTTGGTCCGCGGTCAGTGCTTTCACGTGCTACCAGTTAAGGTTTTCTGTCCCCAACGAGCATGTTTATCACACCCACTAACCTGGTGATCCCTTCGGTCATCTCAACAGGCCATTCCTCTATCCGCCACCTGAGGACGCGCCCGATAGGGGTTACTGTCCCCCACGGAATACGAGTTACTGTTTGTGGGTTCTCCATGTAAACAAATGTGAGATAATTTCTTCAAACGCATTTTTACTGAAATTGTTATTTGTAGTTTCTGTCTGTGGTAGTCCAGTTTAATTGTTTTAATATTGTCACTGTTGGGTAACATAATTTCTTGTGTCTACTTATCGTCTAGCAATATTTTTTTTGGTTCTTTCTTTTTGCTTCAATTTTACCATTTTATATGGCCCGTTCCTTTTTTTCTTTAATTTGCTGTTTGTTTGAGCAGGTTTGGATTCTATGTGGGATGTAATGTATCCCGATGATACCGATCATTTGAACGCCATTTTTTTACTACCTTACTCCTTCTTACAATATTTCTTGTTCGTCTGTGTTCTTTTTTTGTTTTCATTTCTCTTCTCTTTTTTGTAACATTTGGCATATTATCTGTTTGAAGAGTTTTATGCTGAAATTCTAAAAATTCTGATGTGTGTGGTTTACTTGTAGGTACTCTAACGATGATTCCCGACTATTGGATACGTAAACAGTGATTTATTACATTTCTCTAAATGTAAAGGTATATATCAAACTATATTTGCTTCTTTTTATCTGTTTCTACTTATTTGTCATTTTTCCTCTTACAGTTTTGCTTTCTTGCTTAGAGTAGTGATTGAGTTTACTTGAAGGCGACTACTGCTCCGTTTTCCTGTGATTATGGATTAAACACTTAAACCACATGATTTTTCCTCTTTTTTACTGACTAATATTTGATATTTCTGGTTCTAATTATAACAGTACGTTTCCCATAGGTGTCATATACTGTTACACTAAATTACTCTTGAGGAGCACTTACTTACAACACATCCAATTTTTTAAACTGATATTGGCTGTAATACATGTGTCCTATAGGTCTAAGTTTTAGCCTTCTTAATGAGCATGATTAAATTTTGCCTTCGATCAACAAAAACGTTTGCACACCTCTCCGAAAAAGGGCGTACAACTATAGTAGTATCCACAATAACTAAACGCCTACTAACTTCTAGTTAAGTACAAAGTTTAATTGATACTTAATCTGTAATAAAACGGTGTTGTGTTTTAAGGTGACTATAAATTACATCTTTCAATCAAAATGTGCGTGATTAATTTAGTTTTCTTATACGTGGTGAACCGTGTATAATCGTAGTACCTATATGTCAGAGGTGGCTGCGTAACATTTTATTAAAATTTTAAGATTTTATAAAAACAAATAATCATACAACTAACGTAATATGAGTTAGTGAAGTAAATATTCCCTTCCAATTACTTATTTGAAATTTTCTAATATCGCCATGTCATTTGCTACGTTTAATACTACCAGAAGTCATTGAAATTTTCTTCAGAAATGCTTAACTTTTGCAGTGTTGTTAGTATAAGCGAGGTTTTCAGTAATTTAACGAATTTAATAAGTTGATCAAGAACAAAAGCACTTCTGTGATTTATATTTTAAATAAGTTTGTAGAAATTTTTGTAGTAAACTTACGATGTAGTTTGAACAGAGACATGTACTTTCTTCGCCCTAATGTAGTAAGCTAGTTGATCTAGGGCTTGGGTATTTGTAAAATCGAAACTTCGGTAAACGTGAAACGTTGTCGTCCTGTTAAAGGAGGATTATATGGTTGTTGGTGATACTCCACCATATTATGCAACAACAAACTTGGAGAAATTTTTAAAGCAATATTTCAAAGTTGACAGTGCTTGAAATTAGAAACCCCAAAACCTAATTTTATATTTTATACCGAATTCGCATTTCCACAATGAACAAACTTGAAAGAACCTCTTAGCACTTTATTTCTCAAAACTGTTTATAGACCTTAAGGGGTGTGTGTATGTGTATTTTTCTAAAAGAATTAATTAAATATTTCAGTGTCAAAAGCGAAGATAATGGGTAACCCCGAATTATATATCAGAAGTGGAAGCGACATTAATCTTACGTGTATTGTGCTGCAAACTCCGGATCCGCCGAGCTTTATTTACTGGTACCGTGGAGGAAATGTCATTAACTACTCTAAACGAGGCGGTATAAACGTTATGACTGAAAAACAAACTCGTACAAGTCGCCTTCTCATATCTCGAGCATTACCCACGGATGAGTGGAAATTACACTTGCTCACCTTCTAGTAGCGATGCCGCTGGTGTATTTGTCCATGTTCTGAATGGGGAACAGCCCGCTGCCATGCAGCACGGAAATAATAGTAATACCGCCATTTGCTGGACTTTAGATGTATTGTTACTGCTACTATTACAGTGTTTTGTACTTGAAAGGTGGTGTGAAACCCCGATCATAATTGTGATTCAATAATATCAACGACAAATGCCCATACCTCACGTTTGGGCATTTTTTTTGTAAATATCATTGAATAATGACCAGTTAGTTGTGTACGTAAAATATATCATCTTGTTTTGTTAAACTATATGTAGATTTTATACATGTATAGCAACAATTAGTGTGTTGTTAGTTCTAGTCTGACCAAATAGATCCACTCTTCAATGTGCAATTAGCGAAGTTTTTCTTAACGATTTTAACTCGAATAAAACGGCATTTCTCAAAAACTTTTTAGTATCAAAGTTTTACTGCCTACTGTAATATTTGCAATTAAGGAATGTACATTTACTACCTGCATATTAAAGAATTTGATGAATTTTATGAAAACGTTCAGTTCGTTTTATCGTTTCCCTGTTTCATTTCTAAATTAAATGACTTAGCAAGTAGCGAATAAGTACTTCAAGCTGTTTATGTAAGGAACGGCATTATACTTTGCAATAACAACGTAATTTATATATTTAGTTAAAACACCATAGTTATTTTCACAATAAACTATTCCCTTAACAAAAAAGAACGTAAATCATAGGATCCGATGGAAGTGAAATTAAAAACGATTTTTATGGCCTAGAAATGAAAAAAAAAACATTTTAAGGAATTATCCGAACTGTTTTAAAGTTACGAAGAAATTTCATTTTAATAAATGGGCGTTCGCGTCTTTTATTATAAAACTTTTGAAATATTAATTGATTTTTACTTACAAGCATTATTGCAATAACAATCGTAACTCTATTACTTAACGTTTTCAATTTCATAAATATGTATCCAAATGGTTCTTCGAAAAGTAACAATACTAATAAAAAATATTAGGACAGTTTCGAACACAGAAACTTTATAGAAAGTATAGAAATAAAAATATATTTTCCTATCTGAGTATAACTATATTTTATTCTTTTTACTTCCAATTACATTATTATTATTATTATGAAAGGCTCGTACGTTAACTTCTACTTTTGTATTTGTATTTTACTTATCTACAATAATTGCTTTTCTGGAAGTAATATTATTTACGCAATTTATTAGATATTTTGCGTTATCTTCACTTTCATTCGTCTATAATTTTAGCCTTTACGATTTTATCTTTGTTTCCGTTTTCTTAATTTATAATTTTGTTATGTATTACTATTATTGCAATTTTTGTAAATTAGAGACTTAAATTTTTTTAAGACATTACGCATAATTTATTAAAGTGCTTCTCAGACAAATGAAAAATATCAATAGAATTAAATGAAATTAAACTAGGCATAAACGCAGAAATATGAACCCACATTCCAATCAAACTAAAAATTGTTTGTTTTGGTGGGATATAATGCTTTATTTTCTTTATAGAAATTTCTATATTGTATTTTGAACAATAGTATTACAGAACATACGAGCTCGTTTAATTTCTACAACATTTTGCACATTGTACACTTTCTTGTTATTCGTTATCCTTGAAATACCATTGAATTAATTATATACGTAATTGTTGTTTATTGTTAATACCAACAACACAAATGTCCGGTTTAGTCTTTAATCTTTGTTTAAAAAAATGGGAATTTGGGTTATTGTTCTTAATTTTGTACTTATTGTCTATAAAAATCGTTTCCCGACGCCAATAGTGTATGATTAGTGATTTGTTTCTTTCTTTTTGTTTATAATTACTTAAACACTTTTGCTAAAAGGTAACTATTTGATGCCAAAGATTTTCCATTTGAGTTTAGGTTAGAGTTAAAAGGCAACATCTACAAAAATGTTACTTACCAGAAAATTTCTTAAACTAAGCTTTAAATGCTCAAGTTATGTCATTCTCATTTGTATGGATACATTTTAGGTTCTTAATTATAACTAAAATGACGGTTGATGTTTTTTGAGCATTATTATCATTAACGTTATATCACAATTGCCTATGAATTGGTCTCTTGTCCTGATAGTCAGCCTTGTGCTGCTGTAAAACTGTGTTCATCTTCATTGTTTCTTCCGTTAAAAATAATTTTCAGAAAATCATTGAAATTTGAAATCTGCGTGGAAATTAGCTGATATTGTTCCAATTCATAAAAGCGGTAATGGAAACGATATTAGTAATTATCGTGAACTTAGTATTTTACCCACTTTTTCAAAAATTTTGGAATGTTTAGTTATTAAACATATGTCTATGTCTTTAAAAGTGTAGTAATCAAAGAAGAATGGTAGATCTACTGATTCAAAATTAATTGAGTTTTTCTCAATACATTAGTAACCACATGGAAAACTATTATATTGTAGATTCTATACATACAGATATCAAAAGGCATTTGACCGAGTCAACAAAGTATAAACTTATATCCAAACTGCATTCCGTAGGCATTAAAGATCCCCTACTATCATGGATCAATTCTTATTTAACTGGAAGAAAACAAATAGTTATTAATGTCACTTCTAGTGTTGTCCAAGGGTTACACCTAGGTCGATTGCTCTGTCTAATTTTTTATTAACAATGTTAATCTGAGCATTAATTCTTCTCGTTTCTTTACTTTTTGCCGATGATCTGAAATTATACAACTGTATTAATGATCCCCTAGATACTTATAATTTACAAAAGACCTTGATAACTTTTTAATTGGTGTATAGACAATGATCTTGAGTTAAATGTTTCGAAATATAAAGTAATTCTTGTTATTTTATAAATAATTTTCAACTTGTATCTGTTAATCAAATGAATGACTTAGGTGTTTTGTTTTGTAGTAATTTTAATTTCAACAGTTATATTGAAAATACAGCTAGCAAAGCAAATAATATGTTGGAATTTGTATTGAGATAATGTGCTGAGTTCTGAAATCTGAGCACATTAAATAACTTGTACAATACATACGTTAGATCAATACTTGAATATGCTACTTTTGTATGGTCCCTTACAGTATAAGAAATAACAGACGCATAGAGAACGTGCAAAGGCGGTTTGTTAAATTTTTATGTTTTAAATTTAAATTTAACTTTAAGCTTAGTGACTATTTACTAATCAAATACTTTGGTTTATCATTACTCAGCACTCGTCGTGAATACCAGGATATTTGCTTATTTTATAAAATTGTAAACTGAAAATGCGCCTACAACAAGAATCGGTATAAATGTCAACAATGTGTATAGTAAGCTAGAGTTTTTCAATATTAGTTATAGAACATTTAAGCATGAACTAACAAAATTACTGAAATGTAATATTAATAAAATTTCTACATGTAAATTGGAAACAATATTGTTTCGTATACAATAAATAAATAAATAAATTATAAGAGAATGAATTGATAATAATAGAAAGTATACTTTACTCAAATATTATCTTAACACTAAACTGCAAAACAGCCACATCATTACCCTCAATAATATATTTGGTTCAATAACAAATATTTCCTCTTCATTCACAAAAAAAACAATACACCACGTATTAAATAGCATCAAACTAGTCCCTTAAACCTGAAATTGCATCATTTGCAACTGCCCAATACTCTATTTTCTGATATTAAGGTTAACAGTGTTAGCTTCTTTTGATCTTTAAATCTTTTTGTTTTTTTTTAAATGATGGTGTTTTCTTTGAAGCCACCCTTTGCAGTTATTTTGAATTAAAAAAAAATTCTGTTCTTTCAATTGAAGCAAACCTTTAAATTTATCTCACTCAGAAACAATCGTATCTATAAAGTAGGTTCAAATTAGAATATTGTTTATTTTGTAAATTCACCAGTGTCATAACAACAAAACAATATTTAGCTTAATATTATACTTTAACAAACATTGGCGAGTTTTTCTTGTTTTTTTTTACTGAGGCACCCAAAAGATTAGATTTTCTATTTTTCTCCAATAGCTATAAAGATTTCATTAAAAAGTATAATTTTTGATAGTATAAATTAATTTCTCTTTATACTTTAATGAATTATATTTAATTACGTTCTTCTTTGAGGTGGACAATATTGTGTGATTTTTGGTAATGTTTTGGGTCCAGAAGGTGTACAGTTTTTCAGATCAGTATCCTTACAAATAACTGTAAACATTACACATTTAAAATCGCTACGTAGAATTTAAACATTATAAACCTTTTTGAACACGTAAATTCTGGGAATTATTGTCAAATCTTGTTGTAAATTTTTTGACGACTTTCCTTACACTTTTGGATGGCCATAAAATTGTCATCTTCAGAATCAACTTGCCGTCAATGATGTATGTTATATAAATTTATTTATTATTATTGTCTGTTATTATATTTTTTTTTTACTAATGACTGTATCATTAATTTTTAATCTATGAAACCTTTGAGTAGTAACTTAAAAATTGTCTAGGCTTTGAGAAAGCCCCGCACCAGAAAGGCAAAACGTTTTGAGTTTTTTCTTCTTACCTCTACAAGGAAAACGCATTAACATCAAAAATTAAAATTAATTAATGAAGGCAACCTTACCTAAAACTTGGAATACATAATATTTCTCTAATGTTTTAATCAATTTGAACTAAAATAATCACAAAATTAGAATAATATTTATCTCAAATCAATTTATGATTGTGTTACTACATTAAGTATCTTAGATGAATTGAGCACTACACACAATAGCTCGCACTTCTTAAGGAGTTTCTTTGTCCAGTTTTGTCTTACGTAATGTTTACCACATAGTAGTACCGCATTGAGCTAACAGGTGCCGATTTCATAAGTTTTTTATTTATTTTTGCATAATGCGGTTTCAAAGGTTCCTTTGCATTCACAAAGAGTGTTCTGATGAAAAGATCTAATCAAAACATTTACAAGTGCGGCTTCTGAATTCTATTAGAAAAAAATTTTTGATACAGGATTAACTGGACGGATTTGTTGGAAAAGCTTTTAACAACTTCTGTTACTGTTAGCAAAGGAAGAATACCATGACATTCACTAAATATATGATATATTTCGTTTCTGATAACTACCTAGACACTTGTTGCGACGAAATTGAAGCAGATGTGTTAATTGCATTGCTTTACCTAAACTGAATAACATACAATTATATTCGTGCAGACTAATGGGGTTGTAGCAACGAGTGTTGATTTGTTTTATTCACACTGTGTTTTTTTAGTTTTAATTACAATATCACCTATTTTGTAAAAGTTTTATTTAGTTTCATTTGCGCCAACTAATATGATAAATTTGGTGGTGGTTTTTAGAAATTTTTATAAATTTATTACCCCACTAAACTTAAAATAATTTAGTAATAAATATAACGTCAATTAATGAAAACCATCAAATGTAATTAAAAATGTAATTTGACTACTATGGATACTATTATACAAACTTTCCTTACCGATATGCAATACCTATCAAAGTGGAGTCATACGAGAAGATTTATTACAATTTATTGTTTGAAATTATAAAAAAAAACATTTATAAAAATATCTTAAAATGGTTCTATTCTAAAATTCATGTTTCAATTAATACTTTCAAATTATATGCCCAAAGAGTCTGTTAATTGACGCTCTTTAGATTGATTAAAATGCTAACAAATAAATTAAACAATAAAATGATTTTTAAATATTGTGACAAATTATTAAATCAATTTGAAATAGAGAAATATGTATTCTCTAGATTTCAAAATATAAAATACAAACCACTTTTCATAGCATTAAATAATAAATTGTTTGTCTTATTTGCTAAATTAACGTCTTCCAGAGCTGGCACAATAATAAAAATAATTTACGAGACACATTTTTATCTAAACATTACTTTGAACGCATTTGTTCTAATTATTAATATAAACGTTGATCCGGTTCTTTTAAGAAATTCTTTCCTTTTACTTTTGTATAAGTTTTAACAAAAAGTTTCTTAAGGTACAATTAACTTCGAATCTTGCTATGTTTACTTTGAACCAAGTTTATACGCGATTGTTTTTTGCTACGTAAAATTTGTAACAGAAGGTAAAATATTTCGCAATTTAACTTTACTTTTAACTACACATTGAAATTGGCAAAACTTAAAATTTTAAGTCATTTAATGCTTCTTTTTATCCCTCAACCGACTAGGAACTAAATTTCAAATTTTCGTTGCAAATTGAAATCAAGAATTTGTTGGTAAAAATTTATACACGAAAGTGTATTAAATCTAGTAAATGTTGTCATTGATCTCTAAATGTACATAGTACTTATTTTGAACAGCAACACCGTGGAGCGAAATTACTAATTTATGTACCTTTATATTTCAAGAAGTTTTTTGTCATTTTGTTGTTTTTTGGATTGAGATTAAATTATCTATTTTGCATTCTAATTTTTTTGAACAAATCTCTTTGGAAACCATGGTTACGCTAATAATCAATAATCGTAAACTCTGAAACTAAACTGAATATTTTTCTCTGTTTGTTTTGGCATCATTGTACTAAATTCAACAATTTTAATGATAATACATTAAACAAGCAAATAAATTGGTAGCGGAAGTTAAATTTAGTTAATATCTCTGGCATTCACAACTTATGAAAGAGAACAAAATTGACTTAAAAAAATTAAATTTTTAAAAATTGACATTTTGACGTTAACAATGCTCGCAACATATTTTTACTTTCACATTCCTAATTTCAATTTCATTTAACTACGTCAGCAACAAGAAATCCGCATTATAAAAAAATGTCGTTTTAGAAACAATTTTTATTGAAAATATTTAATTTAGAAAAAAAGAATGGAAAATAATCAGAATTTCTTTAACTTACACTCGCTCTCACAAATCATTTGTTGTGTCAGTATATCAGCGTTTCTGCCTGAACAAATACCATTAGCGCTAGAAAGGAGTTGTCAGAAAATTTCTCTATTTTAATGTAAAAAGTTCTATATATATTTATGGTAGAATATATATTTCAATTTTCATTGTATTTATGTGCAAATAAGAAGTCGAAATCGTAATTTCGGGAGCATTAGAAAACAGTAAAAAGAAAGTATTCAAAACAAAACGAGAATATTTGTTAATCGGGTAGAAAAAATTGTACCTATTTACTACAATTCTATGGTTTTGTTGTTGTATACAGATTTAATTCAGGACGCAAATCTATCAACAGATAGATATTATTATTTTGAAGATGGTGAGAGTAAAGATGACTGAAATAGTGTAAATTTTGTAAAAAATCTATCATCATGATCGTGTACAAGTAAAAATTAATCGTTAATGCCTTAAACAAAGGTTACCCAATTAGTGCAATTTCTAAATTTAGTGATATAAACTGTATTCTCATCTTAGAAAAATTAAATCCACATAATTAGTGCAAAGGAAGAAAAAATTAATAAAATTTTAAAAGTATTTGAAAATAATTTATTGCAAAAATGTCAATGCCTGTTGATAAGAATCAAAATTACTTGCAATTGTAACAATATTAATGTGTTTGAAAATTCAACATCCAACAATATAGCAACAAATACAACTTTACTAAACAAATGGTGATAATAATAATAAAATAATAGGAAGCTTATTTTTTCAACATAAAGATAGTGTAAATGAACAAAAGGATAAATATTCTTAATATAAGTTGAAAAATCATAAAGGCAGCCAATTCAAATTAGTGGTTTCCCACCCTTGATAATAGATAATAATAAATAAAATTAATTCAAAAGTTACAGAGAAAAATAACTCCAAGAGGAGGGGGTAATAGAATATGTTGTGAATAAAACAAAAGATTCTGGTCAAGATTCAGATTATGTATACAGGGTGGGCTACGTACGCGTACATTAACAGTTTTTAGAAATCAAAAACTTGAATTCGGTACGCGGCCATAATTGATCATTTTTGTTCTACCTCAAAAATTTTTAGACTTTCAGCTATACAGAATATCCTAAAAGTTGATATCTACTTTCTTATTTTAAATACAAATCTATAATTCCTTTTACATGGGTCGATTGTCCATACAATTCTGAGTTTATATAACATAATTTATATTATCTTATTTTTCATCGTTTGTGACATTTTTTCAAAAAATAATGGTTTTATCTCCCAAATCGTTGTTTTTGGCTTTATTTCAAGTTAATCAAAATGATAATAATAAGAAAAAAATTACAATTGCATTACAATTAATTGGTAATACATAGAGTCTAAACAACAGTTAAATTAAACTATATACTATTACGTAATGCTGCCAGAATTTTAAGGTTACACCTCCCCCAAGCTATTCGCGAGCGGGAGAGGCGTTGTCTCAAAGTTATAAATATAATAAAAATTAAATTTATTTTAAATATAACTACTATATCATGTGTTATGCATAATTAATAAATATGAGAAAATGGAAATAATAACAAGTCTCACTGAACTAGAAAACCGAAATTTATACTTTTTGATATTTTGAATTTTGACTTTGCTTTGCTTATCATTGCGGCAAATTAATTGACACTGTATCGGATCTGGTACGGAATTAAACAATTTTGGTCCACAGATAAACCATGCGTTACCAACGGCAGTGGACCTAAAACATCTTCCCTTTAGTTCTACCCGCTTGCTCTAGTTTCATGCTCATGATGTATAATTTCAAATTTAGAAAAAAAATTTGGGAGGTTCTAGAACATTGTTGTATTTGATCAGAGTATGCAGGTGGCATAATCCCTGACTTTATATACTGGGTCTGACAAATCTAAATCTATTTGACTTGTGCATGATTCTTAAACAATATTCTGAGCTTGAACCAAAGGATCGAGCAGAAGTATAAGCAGAACCCTAGGCAACGACGCAGTACTGCAGGTGGGACTGAACGAGCCTAGATTCATTTTAAAAGGTTTTCATCTAGTAAATATTTTAAATTTTAAAAAACGAAAAACATTTTTAAGAATTTATTATTTATAGAGTTGATATGAATGATCCATTTTAATTTATTATCAAGTAAAACGCCAAGGTATTTTATACAGTTAGTGCGCTCGATCAGTCTACTGTCACAGGGTTTCGCTGAGGGCATTTCATTACACCTTTCTATTATTAAAAACAAAAGTAATATACTGACTTTTTCTGTACTTAAATTAATGTTATTATTAATAGACTATTTATTTATCTTATAAAACCAAGTTTTGCAAAATTTATGATTGTCTTCCCTTGACTGTCGGCGTAAAAAATGATACATGTGTCATCTACGAATAAGAATAATAATAATATCATTTATTGTTCTAATAGAACCATATTAAACGGTATAAACATGTCAATGTACATAACAGTAAGTAAATAGTATTATCTATTTTATCTAATAGCACAATTTTAAATAACGAGAAAATAGACAATAGAAATTAATTAATTTTTAAATTCATATCGACACTTGTGAATTCAAACATTCACTATAAAACACATTGTTTAATAAACATTTGTGTATGATTTTATTAAATTGTTTATTGCTCTGTAGTTCTTATTTTATTTGGAATGTTATTATATAGTTTAACACCAACACATTTAGGTTATTGTTATATACTTGATGTCATGAGTTGGTATTACATATTCATTTTTATGTCTTGTGTTATAATCATGGAAATCACTATTGCATGAGAACATACTTTGTTGTTATGCACAAATATTACTAGTTGCTTGATCTGCATCTGCAAACATAACCATATTTTGTCATCTGCAAACATAACCATATTTTTTCATTAACGGTCCTAAGACCGACCCCTTGTGGTACTCCTTTGTTTACACGCAACGACTAGAATGAACGTCCGTTAATATATACAGTCTGTGACCGATATTTCAAATAACATTCAATCCAGTTCTGCAATTTTTTCCTCTTATACCAAGAACATATATCTTTGTAAAAGCAGTTCGTGTTGACAAATCGAAAGTTCTGCTTGAACCTAAAAATAGATCCTAACATACACTTGTTAATTATTCGGATTTTCATGCGCGTTTAGTATAAAGTCCAATGCTGCAGTTGCAGTAGATCTTTCTTTAGGAAATCCGTGTTGAGATGTTGACATGATCTTAATTTTTCTACAAAAAGTGATAACCTTATTAAATATAGCTCGTTCAATGATCTTGGAGAAACAATAGAAATAGGTCGAAAATTATCCATACAGCTCGTATCACCGTTTTTATGTAATGGTATTACCTTTACGTTTTTTAGTATGCGCGGAAAGATTCCTTCAGATATTGAGAGGTTTATGAGGTGCGTTAATGGAGTCACTACGTAATCCGTTATGTGTTTGATGACGTTAGAACTAATTCCGTCAATGCCTGCTGTATTTGGATTTTTTCAAACTATGAATTATGTTGTAAATTTCAATTTCACTGACTGGATGTAAATATAGTGTCGGATAATTTAAATTTTCTGTTGTAATTTTAAATGTGTTTTATCAAAACCAGACATGTACTTATGAAGCGTATCAATAAAATATTTGTTGAATAAATTAGCAATGTGTTTTGGTTTGTTTCACTACATTTTTACGTTTAATTTCACGTAGGTTAGAAAATTGTTTTTTAGCAATGACGTTGCTATTAATTATTTTTCATGCTGTTTTAGTTTGATTTGATAACTGTAGATATAGACGATTATAATATACGGTTTTTGCTTTTTTCAAGAGTTGCTTGTAAATCTTTTTTATATTTTCTGTAAAATGTAGCTTTTTTTCGTCAAAATTATTTTGCATTGTGAAATAATGTTGTTTTAGTTTTTTCGATGATATCTTTAGCCCCATTGTAAAACCAAGGTTTTGAAAAACTTGAGTACATTCTGAAAAACTTTTTCTTGTATGGAAAACTTAAATCGATATAATATTTTAGGGTGTTGATAAATAGTTCACAAGCTTCGTTGACGTTATTTGATTTTAATACGCTACACCAGTCTTCTTTTTCCAAGTTTGAAGTTAACAGACAAAAATTATCTTTACAAAAATTTCGCCTTAGTTTGTATTCTATGTAACAAACCACTTCAGCATACTGATAAGTTAGAATTTGTGCAAAATGGTCGGAGATGGTACTCTTTATAATATCACAAATTATTTGGTCACTACCAATATTAGTACACATATAATCAATTGTTTTGCTGATGTTGGGTAACCCTAGTTGCTTCCTTTATTAGATTGTTTGCACCATATGAGTTTAACAGTAATTTGAGATCAAGTGTCTCGTTGGTGTCCTGCAAGAAAATTTATATTTAAATCTCCACAAAGGATTAGTTTTCTGTTACGCTTTTTCAATAGTTTATTTAAAAAATCTGTCTAAGTTTTCTTTGAATATAATCAGAGTTTTCGAGGGCGATCTATAAATCGCTAAGACTGTAAATGAAGTCAAATTGATTTGCAGTTCTACACCAGTAATTTCAACGAAGCGTTTTCAGTACTGCAATCTTTATCTACATAATGTCTTTACAAGATATGAATTGTTTTAAATGGTCAACGGATAAATATTGCAACACCTCCATTTTTAAATGTTTTTCTACAGAATGATGATAATAGTTCGTATCCAGGAATATACAAAGATACAATTTCTTCATAACGTAACCAATGTTCTGTTATACATACTAAGTCAACGTCATTTTCTTTCAAGACAAATCTCTAATTTCTTAATTTTATTTGCTATGCATTGAACGTTTAGATAGAAAATTTTAATTTTGTTAGGTTTTTTTGTTTGAACTGATAGTTTAGATTGTACAAATGTTTTGATTTATTAACGAAAAACATTTTGGCCTTGATGTTCTCTAGTTTTCTTATATAGCAAGGACAATTTTTATCCCCAGCTTTATGCAGATAATTAGTATTTTGGTTTCTTTGTTTATTAAACATTATACAATTAAGGCACATTTTTTATTTTGTAAGACACATAGTTTTGTTTCATGAGATTCTGCGCATATTGAACAGATTGCTACCTTACTAGTGTATTCACTGTGGAAGCAACAATTGTTCGCTTTAAGGAGAGGGGGAAGGAGCTGGGTGTGGACTAAAACGGTAAGATTGGTCAATGTGTGAGAGAAACGAGGATGTGGGGGAGAAATCTTTCGGAGTTTTTACCTAAAATCCGTCCCACCACGGCCTCGATCCTCCCCTGAGTTTCAGGCATTGTGCTTGCTTTACTTTATCCCATGAAAAACTTGTAGGTTATGGGGTAATTACTTCAAAACTGGATGATATGGCCTTATTAAGAATTTGACTAAAATTTTTATAACAAACTTCAAGGTTTTCAGTTGTTAAATTTCTTCTCAGGTTTCTAATTGAAGTTTTTCATTTAAGGCTTTATAATTTATACAACTAAAAAACAGTAGGGCTATATTCTAATTTCAAATCCTGAGGGACTACCTTTAATAATATACATGATAGAAAAATGATCAGTTATAGTACTTTCATAGACAATTGGGAACAGATGTGGATCATCTAGCACATTAGAAAAAATATCATCTATGCAGGTAGATGGGCTGACTGGTGATTGCAGGTGGGAAAAGTATCAGTGGAACTAGGTTGTGGTCAGCCATAATTTCTATGTACATAATTTGTCGTGTATTCCTGCTATTGTCTTTTAAACAAACATCATCCACCATTATCACTCTAGTGCCTTTTGCATTTTAGATAATAGACTGACAATTTATTTATAAAAGACTCGAAATAGAGAATTTTTGTGAAGGTCTTCCCTGTACAATGCAATTATTTGCCTATGTGATTGATTAGGAATTTTTATTGAAATGAGAAAACAATTTACTGTATCTATGGCAATCTTATTCACTTTTAACACTAGTTGAAATTGTAAGAATAAAATTCATGGAGGAGTTGGCTCGAAATCCAAGCTTATACATAATATACTACTGAATATGGTTCCATTTTTATACCATCGGCTGAAGGCCAATTTCCAAATATCTGAGATTTCTAGTAAAACCAGCTAAGAGCAGCAAATTTTATTGTATAATCTCAAGTGTTTTAGCAAACGACAATCATTTTTTTGAATAGAATAATGACATAGTGTCAAAGAATGATTAAATATAAAATAACATAATAATAGTTTGGATGAACTAAGAATTATATGGTCAATCGATATAAATAAAAGAAATTATAGGTTTGTATTTAAAATTAAAATGTTCATAGCAACTTTGTCACATCCTGTATATCTGAAGGTCTGGAAAGTATTTTGATAGAACAAAAATGATTGATCATTTCAAATGTTTGATTAACCTGCAGGTTAAAAAACTTTTTATGCACGCTCTACGTTGATCACCCTTATGCATGCTAAAAAACTGAATCAAAATTTTTGTTAACATAACTTTTATCTGTTATCTAAATAACGTCAACAAAGCTTGTGAATATTTATCAACATCCTAAAATATTATATTGATTTAAGTTTTTCATACAAGAAAACATTTTTTGAAAGCACTCAAGTTCTTCAAAACACCGATTCACACCGAGGCTAAAGATATCATCAAAAAAACTGAAAAAACGTCAAAATTCAATAGAAGATGCTCAAAAATATCTCAGTACACTCTTATTTGAATTTTTTTTTCATTATTAAAATTGTGTTATTAGATCTACTATTTGAATATTGTTTTTTATATTGACAGGTTTTTTTATTTGATTTAAAGTGCATCAACAGTTAAGGTTATTAGCACTTTATTTTTGTGCTTCTTTACGTACTTAAATACTATATATTATATATTATTATTATTATACAGTGGTTTATGACCGACGCCACGGGTTATTATGTAAATCAAAATAAAATATTTTTTAATACACAGGGTGCTCCAAAACAATGTGACATACCAATGTAGTAAGAATACCCTATATATGAGTGAATTTTACTCAAAAGTTAAGTTTCGCGCTATAAAGGTTTTTTATACCTAAATACAGGGTGTAGTAAGTTATGTTCATTCTTCTTAAAAATAAATATCTCATGATAAAAATAATTACAACAAATTTACTTTTAGTTTTGAATAAAAGATTGTTTCCGTTAGTTTATTTATTAATTAACTAATAAAAATCTCGTTACAGGGTGTTTAAAATTTATAGTTTAAGTAGTAAAACATTCTCTTTCTAACAATTGGTTTATTTTAAATAGAACACCTTGTATTTTATGAACATCGTATAGCATATATAATTGTTTTCAACTTTTATAAGAGTTTCAGCCGTTTATTTAGACATTTTTGAAATTTCGTAATTATTGTACACGTAAATATTATACCAAAATATCAAATTAATATATTTTTGATAAGTTTTGTAAGTAACAGATTCTACCGTTAAATATAAAGCCTTACATTTTAGAGAAGTACGACCATAACTTACTACACTCTGTATTTAAGTATAGGAAAACCTTATAAAAAGTGAAACATAATTTTGAGTAGAATTAAAAAATTCAATCATAGGTATACAAGATACTTTATTTTTAAAAATGCAACTTTGGTATGTCATTTTGTTGGAGCACCCTATATATTTGAAAATATTTTTAAAATGTAGTCTTTATTGACTTACATAATACAACTGTAATGGAAAATAATTTAAATTCCGTTTTCCCTAAACTCCGTGGCGTCGGTTATGAATCACCCCATCCCTCTAAAGTATTTTCTGTTTACTACTAATTAGTAATTGTAATAAAATATAGTGGCTAACCTGAAACGGGTTATACGGTTTTGAGCAGGTAGTTTTTAGTTTAGTTTAAATGCCTACGCATTATTTGGTAAATTTTGTTGAAATTATATCTCAAAAAACCAAAAATTTTTTTCAAATGCAATTCTTAGCTCATACGCAAATTTCAGAGTTGCATGACGTAATTAAATCTTTTGCAATTAAAAAATTAAATTAAATTAAGTTAAAAATTCAAATTTCTAAATAACAATTAACTATACTACAAGTAACAAATAACTACTCTACAAATTTAATTTCTAATAACAACAACAAGCATTAGTATCAATGAACAAACTGTTCTTCTTGACTCAATAGTTTTTGATACTAAGGACCATTATGTCTAACATACATTTTTGAATCAGCTTCTATTTTTATATATTCTGAATTGTTCTTTTATATAATCTTTTACACCTAAACTGTTAAGTAAATAAATGTCATATAATCAGTCGTTTCTCGGTCTTTTCTTTTGGTATTATGTTACGTTCTGTTCTTTGTGTTTAATTATATCATTAAACGAATATAACTTACACTCCCTTTATATTTCTACTTACATCTGCAATAATTTTCTGTAAAGTTTAACAGATTGATGCTGAACTTGAGAAGCATATAAAATTATCAAAAATATTTGAAGAAAGCCTTACCTGAACGCTCTTCGATTTTTAGATTCTGTTAATAAACTTACTTCTATTTTTATTTTCTTGGCCCATTAATGATAATGCGTTACATTTCGTTAATGCATTCTATTTTTAGTATATTTAAGCGTTGTTTATTCTATTTTAGTTACAAAATATAATCAACTATTTAAATTGTATAGCTTATCGATATCGGTACAATATTTTAATGGTTTTAGGGTATTGGATAATATTTTATAATAGTTTACAACTTTATATTTTTATGACATTTTACTAAAGGTAAAGAACGTCAATAGAATATACAAATTTGCTGAAAAGTAGATAGACTACATACAGAAATAGCTTATTGTGCGTATTTCTTTGTGTTCTTGTTGGTATAGGTTCAAATGAAAGTGGAGTACGTTGATTGAGATTAACTATTACATTTAGTTGATTATTGTTCTCACAGTAAAAACCACCTACACGTTTGTGGTTTTTTCCTTTGTTGTGTGATTTTAATTGAAGAAGTCTCACTTAATTGAATTTTTCCTTTTTGAACATTTGCATTAAGTAATTTAAAAAAGACACTTTACTTTTAAAAAAATTGTGTAATTTAATTTGCATCGCATTGGTAGATTTTAAAAACACATTTCACAACATGTCGCATTCTCATTGTTTCTATAACCACCTCATAATTGTTTATTTTATTTTTATTCTTCAAAGGATATTAAAACGTATCTTTAAACTTCGGAATGTACATTACTTTCTATTGCTTGAACAGTTGAATACACTGAATGTTATTAATCAAAGAAAAAATTCAGTTTTTATTGCGTTTTCTTTCGACGTTTTACTTTTACTTTGAAAAGATAACGTCGTTTTCTAAAAATTTATCTTAGTGTTTTCGATAATTTTTTCCTGCAACTAGTCTGGGTTGTTACAGACAAAAATTTTTTTTAGAACTGTCCAAAAATTACGTTCGACTGTACAGAACAAGAGATAAAAATATAATTACCCTTTTTTGAAAAAGCTAAATAGCAATACGTAACTGAACGAAGTAATACTTGAGGATGTTTCAGTTTGTGTTGTAATTCAAAATTTATTTTGCAAACATAAATTACTCCGGGAACAGAAAATTAGCATGTTTGGCCTGGGGTTTTATGCCTACAATAAAATAAAAAAAAGTTCTGCAAACGTTACAAATAATCTCTGCGTTATCAGATAACGCATAATCAATAAAAAGTGGGGGTTTTTCTTTGCCAAAACTGAAAATTACGTTTAATGAAATACGCGATTACATTACTATTGCGGAAGTTTTTCAAAAAATTTTATCGACAAAAAATTCTATCCTGGTAATACGTAATACTTTCACTGTATACAAAAAGTGAAATAAACTTGTATTAGTTACGTTGGCTCTCTTCTCTATTCTAACGTGGCTTATGATAATGTTATTTCCCGCACAATCGATTAAGGTCGCCAAAGTTCTGTGGCAGAGATGGTGAAAATCTGAATGATAAATTTAATGCCTCTATTAGGATTACTGGGGTATTTAGCGGTATAGGTAATATAACACATTTTCTGTCATTTATTTTCGCTTTAACAATATGACAATGGAAATACACTTGATTAAACTTTTCAATTTCTCAAAGTATGACTTCCAGCATTTGTTTGGCATGTTATGAAAGATGTTTGTTAAATTGCTAGTCATTACATTAATGCCAGGGTAAAGTCGTCAAACCGTCTTACTTTCAATTTTATTTTGTTACTTTTTACCATTTTCCATGATTATTAAATGATTTATATTTTTAGATATTAACCCAAAACATATTTCATTTTTGCTCTTTTAAAAATTGTTTCTTATAATTAAAATAGTAATTTGTTACTATTCTATTTGCCAAATACTATTTTAATTCTGTTTTTCTTTGAGAGGTTTCTGCACTTATGTTGGTTGTGGATATTTTCCCCTGGTTTTGATCTACTATAAAACTTTTTATTACGGTTGAGTATCATTGTTGTAGAGTGCGTCCTGGTGATAAATTAAACAAGTGCTTAAATAAAGAAATAAAACAAAATGTGCTAAAAACAAAACCTTTTAGGTCGCACAGATCATACATAAGTTATATAAGTGTTCAATCAATTCCTAAGAAAACAACTAAAAAATAGATAAATTGTACAGTTTAAAATATATTACCAATTACCTACTCATTAAAGTAAATGATGAAGTACGTACACAAAAGTAACATTTTAAAAAGAAGCAAGTTAAAACGTACTCCAGTGAAAATATACGGTTAGAATCCAGTAACGTCGATGTTTTAGAGTTTTACGAGCTAAATTATACAGTTTTATTTTGGTAGTATTTTACGATTCACACAAAAACTGTAAGTTCTATGTAAAAAAACCTTTTATAGTAGTTTTTAATTTGAAAAGTTTACTTAGTATTTATTGTCATAATGGCGATATTATAAAAAATAATCCATCTATAATAATTATTAAAATTTTTAGTTCAGTAGTTAAAAAAATTGTAAGTTACCAGCCAAGTTAGCCAGAAATAAAATAATTTAATTGAATGTTTTAAACCATACCATCTCTTTCTTTTTATTGCAGAAACTTTAATGCACACTCTTAAATGAATTTCAAATCCGTTTCTGTTTAGTTTTCTGATGAAAAAAAACAAATTAAATTGAAAATTGTAAACTAACAATTTCCTATATTAAATCTAATTTTAATGATTATTTTCTTTACTCAATAAATATAATTTAAGCTATTTAATTGTATTGTTTTTTGCAGAAATTAAAAATATTGAAATAAGTAGATTAATAAAATGCTAAAACAGCCTTAAGAACAATATTATTTTTATTTGTTGAATTTTTAAAATAGTGTGAGTGTGGTTTACAGCCAATCAAAAGCTACGAAACTGTTCATAGGAAACTGCGTTTTTTTTATATTAAGAAGTTCAGTTTTACTCCTACTTCGTCTTTTTATAAAAGGAAAAAACCAGAAAAAATTTAATAATAATATTTTTATTATTTAAATCAAGGTAATAATATGATTTTAATTTTACTCAAAGTATGTGAGAACAAACTTTAATAATATATTCAGCCATGTTCACCATACAGGGTGAGGCACGTTATTCGAGATGGTCTGTAGTAGACAAACGATACAACATTTTAAAAATATTTTGAGGTGGAGCGTATGTACTCAATAAATGCTACTTTCTTAAATTAATTTTGAATTACACAGGGCGACCTTACGAAGGTCAAACTCAAATATAAATCATTCGACCTATGCCGTTTATTGTTTTAATTTGTTTACTTATTTATTATACAGAGTGTTGAATATACTAACATTAATTGATATATTCACATTAAAAGCATTAGTTATCTACCTATATATTAATATGTTATTTAACTTTACCTTAAAAAACTAACCTATATTTCATGAGGCTCACATACTTCTTAATCTCTGTAGTTTTAAAGGGTATTTTATTTTGTTCAATATGAGGTTGTCAAAAATAACAGCACCTAGGTCTATTGGCCTATGGTTTGAATTTTCGTCTTCCACTTACTCCAGTCACTTATATTAAACTCGCATAGGTCTTCCTCTATGCGATCCCACCATGTTTTTCTTGGTCTACCCTTCTTATTTTTGCTTTCCGTTTCTTGTTTGAAGCTTTCGTTAGTTTTTGATCACTCATTTTAGAGATGTGCCCAAGCCACCTCAGCCTGCTTCGTTGTACTATCACTTTTATATTGGGTTTCTGGAATTGTTCCTTAAGTTCAACATTAGTTCTTCTTTTCCAACTTTCCTCTATCTTGACCCTATCAAAAGATTATTTTTTAACATTCCTCTCTCCCACACTCTAAGTTTTTTGCATTGTCTTTTGTAAGCACCCACGATTCGCTACCGAACAATACCACCGGATCGTATCACTGTTTTGTATAGGTTTAGTTTTAGATTTTACTTAGGTTTTTGGTTAGTTCTTTTTGTAATGTTTTTGTCATGACTGCCATTGCTTTTCTATGTCCCGTACCCAAATATGTCATATTATTAATAAGTTTTGACTATATATTTCCGTTTTTATCTACTACTATTTCTAAATTTTAGTCCTTCTGTAACTTGTTTTTCAGAATATTATGTAACTTGTTTTAGTTTCGTTTATTTGTAATTCTACTGCCCAGGTTTGGTTTTCTAGATTTTGAATCATCATCGGCATATGCAAGTATTTGGTAGGAATAATTTAAGATGTTTTTGTTTGTTTTTACATTGCTTTTTCTAAAAATTGCTTCTAGTACAACGTTGAAAAGCGTCGTTGATAGTGGGTCGCCTTGTTTTAGCCCTCTATGACTTACATACTTATTTGATTGTTGACCTTTGTATGTAACTCTATTGTTTGTATTCCTGAGCGTCATCTTTGTCAGCTTTGTTAAATCTTCTGTTAGTTTTTTCATTGCCTTAAAAATTTTTTCTTTTCTAATTTTGTCATATGCATTTTTGAAATCAATAAAGATGGTGTGTAATTGTATATTTTTTTCCCATATTTCATGTATTTGATTAACTACAAAACTATGGTCTGTTATGGATTTACCTTTTTAAAACCTTCTTGGTATTGCCTTATCATACCTTCTACTTTTGATTTAATTCTCTTATTTATTAAGTGTGTTAGAGTTTTGTAAGCTTAGTTTAGAGAGATATGGGTTGGTAATTTTTATTATTCTTCATCTTGTTGAGCACTTTTATAAAGTCTTCAAAGTTTGGGGATGTTACTTGATTTTTATTGCAAGGTTCTTCATTTCCCTTCTTCAATTTCTGACATTAGTTTTTTTAAAGTTTCCTGCCCATATTTCTACCATTTGATTTTCCTCTAAATGAAGTTTTCGGTTTCACTCTCAGCCCGTTGATTGAATGTAACCTTTCTTTTTCTATCTTTATTTTATTGTAAATGTTTCTAACGTTTTTTTTCTCTATACGCTGTCATAATACCCATTACATTTTTTTGCTTTTTTTCTTTGTTCTACATATGCTATTTGTTGCGTTAGCTTCTTATATTTTTCTTTTAGTTCTTCTGTTTCTTTAATTAACATCTGTGATCTTAATTTTTTCTTTTCTCTACCATTTTCTTACACTCTTCGTCGAACCATTCATTCTTTTTGGTATTAACTTGTCTACATACGTTTTTGTTAGCGCTTTCATTTATAACTTTTTTAGTATTTTCCATTCTTCTTCTATACTAACACCTTTTTCGTAATTGGTTATGGTTGTTTTGATATTTTCTGTGAATTCCTGTTGTATTTTTATTTTGTAATATGTGAACATCTCATTTATTTCTTTAAAATTATTTTTCTTGTTAGGTCTGGTTTCATTTGTATTACTTTTGCTTTAAGTCAACATATGGTCTGGAGCTAATATCCGGCCTCGATACGATCTTATTTTGTAAATGCTCTGGGCATGGAATTTGCTCACTACATATATGGTCTATTTGGTTTAGCGTTTTCTGGCCAAGGCGTATCCATGTAATTTTATGGATTTTTTTTCGTTGAGGCATCCTAGTCTTCACCACCATATCTTTTGTTGCATTAAAATCGACTAACAGTTGTCCATTCTTATTTGTTGTCTCGTGAAGATTTTCCTTTTCTGCTACTGTTATATTTATTCTTCCTCTTACCTATCTTAGCATTTAGATCTTCACTAATGACCATAATATAAAATTTAGGTACTTTAATTAGAATATCATCCAGCTCTTCATAGAACTTCTCTCTTTCTTATCTATTTCCGCTTCTTCGTTGGTGAGTGTGCATGTATAAAAATACTAAATAATTATACAGTTAGTGGAAGTAAGATGAGAAAAACAATAACATTTAAATTACAGAAAAAGTGGTACTGAACGTACTGAAAACAAAACAATAAAACAACAAACAAATAATTAATAAATTTGAAATGCGCGTTCATTTAATGAAATTAGGACAAAAATTACGAAACATCTTATAACAGGTGCTTGATTTCACTCTGACCAATTATGTCAACAAATGAGTTTTTTAAGCCGTAAAAATTCAATACTGTAGCACCTCTTAATGTTAGCCAAAGGAAATTCTATACTTCTTAAAAGTAAATCAAATTTGCTATTTCATAGTATAAAAATATACAGAGTGATCTATTTAATTTAATTTAGTTATTTATTTGTGAATATGGTTGCAATTAATGAGGGTATGTATATCATCCAGTAATTGAAACAACAAGTGAATAGGATATCTTAACACTTTACATTTGAATTTAAACATCGTAGATAGCCATATTTCGTGTTATGAAGTGTTTTTGAGAACCTTTATGAGAAATTGAAATAACTCTTAAACTATAACAATTAGGCATAGAGAACCCTTACGAAATATATGTTCATTTTCTATGTAAATCATAATAAAACAATAAAATAGCGGGCGTTCTATTTAAAAATATGTAACTTTTATGCCCCTTACTTTTTGGGTCGCCGTACAATTCAATGCGTACCCTTTTTGCGTACACATACGCCCATTCCAAAATATTTTTAAAATGTTGTATTGTTTTGTGCTCAAATAACGTCTGATTCCTGTTTTGCCACTTTAAAAACTACATTTCATTGTTTAGAAAAAGAATCGCATTGTAAAATTACATAACAAGCAACATTGTACAATAAAAGCGATATTTTCAAAACAATTTACGAAACTCCTTTGTTAACCCAAGCTCATAGATATCATTTTAAATTATAGAGGAGAACTTCACTTTGATGCGGTTTAATTAAAAGTATAAGCTTATTCAAAAAGCTTTGCTACTATAAGTATTCAGGATGGTAAAAGTAAGCACATTTGACTGCTATGTTTTGAAGTCGTATTGAAATACTTTTCTTGGAACTCTCTTACTCATAACACAATAAATAATAAAATAATATTTTGGATGTTATACTGATTAAAATATTTTCTCTGACTCTTACTTTCTACCCATTTGCAGTTGCAATTGTAAATATTTTTTTTTTATCATTTTGCATAATCTAAAATTCTATGAAAAAGGAACTTATTTCTCTTATTAGATTTATCAATGATAAAATAAATAAGCAACTCCCATTGAAAACTGTGGTAAGCAAATAAGCAAAAATCTCCCAATTTTTGTATTACGAATTTCCAAATATATAATAAATATCTTCTGTAAGTGGCAGTTGCCAATTGTTTTCTTTTTTTCTGCTAGGTAATTTATTTTGTTAGCTAATTTTTGTTGACCATTTTCTTTCAAATCCCTTCCTTTTTCTTTTCACAATTCCATTTTTTTTGCATGTATTATGGACTTCTTCTTCTTTCTTGTGCCTCTTTTCCATTTTTCTACTGCAAGATTAGTTGCAGGAAGAGTAAAGAAAACATGTGGTTTTTTACGTTTCGTCTCCGGAAGGCTTTGTTCATTGTTTCCATTCTTCCCTTTCTTTTTTTAACTTCTATATATAACAATAAAAAATGGGAGTATCGAAATTTCTTAAGTGTTCTGACAAGTTCATCAATCAACAAAGAATGTCGTTAGAATGTCTAACATATTGGTTCACACTTGCACTTCTTATAGAGTTAGAAAAACTAAAGTTAATGGCATTCTTCAGTGTTTATAGTGTAAATGAGTCATAGAAAGTAAACTGACATCACAATAATCACTAAATTAAGTTCGTATAAATCTGTAGATAATCAGTGATACCTGGCTATAAATTCACCAACATATCAGATTTCTGTTAACCGAGTAAACCAGTATCCGGAATTACAAACGGCCTACCGGTTTATTCGGCTGACAGGAATTTAAATGTTGCGTTTAAAAGCGTATGGCGGAATTGCATCTTACTTATTACAGATTCCTATAAATGTTATATTTTATTTGTTAAATGATTACATGACAAGTACCTACGAGGTGACAATACCATAATTAACTTCGATGTCGTCGTTTAACAATTTTTCATAAAAAGTGGTAACCATATTGTGTCGTTCTTGTTCGTAAATGAATTTCTCCGATACTTTATTTTGCGGTTTCTAGTTTTGCGGAAATTTGAATACTGATTTCCTTTGACAGCATTAGGACGTTGACAATATCTTGAAACAAAAACGTCTTCCGGGACTGAACCGTGTCGAAATAGTAACCAAGGTTTCGTCCGTTAGCTTCGATAACCACCACCCAACGTTTCGTCTACTAGCTTCGATAACCACCAATTAAAACCAGTCGCTACTGACTATTGTTCTTCTAACATACGGAGGTATTTTTTTTACATCGACTTTTTCAGTCCAAAAATCCGGCTGGTTGACAAGTTTCGTTTGTTGGTTTCAAATTTATCCCGCAATAGTGGGCGAAACGTTGACTACTGCAGTTACCATTTCGACACGATCCAATCACGTAATTTTAATATGAAAATTGACTATGTATTAAGAGATTGGAATAAATTCTGTCATATTTTCTTTAGGAATTTTTACACAATCATCATTGATATTGTTTCAATCACATTTTTGTTTTGTACAATTTTATCTTGAAATTTTTATGCTATTTTATACTTTAAAAAAGTAAACAATCTCAAATTGTAGCTTTGTAGTGTCATTTTTTTACTTTGACAGAAACTGATATGAATTAATGTGCAACAAATTGTATTATGTTTTAAAAAAAATAAAAATCTTGTAATTCTAAACTACAACTAAACGTTATAAAGTTATACACTAATAAAGTAAATTTCAAAATGCAACATTTGTAAAGTACATGCTTAAGCTCAAATTGAAATAACTGTTCTTTCTAACTATTTTGAACTTTTGACAGAAAAATAAAACTTTTTATTGTAAATCATGTTTTATAAAATATGCTTTTATCTATGGTATGTATTTTACTATAAAAGATGTATATGCTAAAACAAAAAACGTTTGGTCATAAAAATTTAAAATACGCGTATTTTGTACAAAACAAAAAATCAATCAAAACAAATGCTATCAACCCGTTTTATTATTTTTGTTTGACAGTCTGAGAAAACACTTTTTATAATAAATTATAAAATTCTTACATCAGAGGAATGAAATTTGTTGATACGTTTTATATTCACTTAAATTCCTAACAAAAAGGAAAAAATAAAATATTTGAATGCCGACAAAATTCATCATTATTTGTGCGTTGTTTTTGTAAAATGTTTGCGTAAGTGGATTAATTTTGCTGAATAACAAAACAAATGAATACCCCAAAAATACTCATCGCTAATTAATTTATCAGTTTTCTTAGTATTATAAGTTCCTTTAACTAATTAAATATAAAAGAAAAAATATATAAGTAGCAAAGCAAACATTACAAAATATAATTTTTGATTTCTTCTTGAGTAAATGTGTGACTATGTAAGTATTTTTAAAATAAATTCATTAAACTTGTTAGGACATAGATTCTTCATATAAATAGTTCTTTTATAACTAGTAGAAATGCGTAATATATTAAAGAGTGAATATTATTTTAATTATATCAAATTTTTATTACGAAATTTGAACTTTTATTAATAGTTACATTGATCGTTAAAGAAATAATAATAAATATAGAATTCTCACAATTAGTAGATTTACGAAATATACCGCATTATATGCTCACAAATACTATTTTGTAAAAATAATTTCTCAAATGGTCTCTCATTAAATAAACAAGGGAGAATTTTCATAAATGAAGGGTTTTCATTTTGTACTAGAACCCTTTAGATTATTGTCCTGAAAGCGATTTGTTAATTCAGTATATATGAAGAAAGTTTACGTAAAAGTACGAACAAATTTTTACGTCCATTAAAACATGTTTACAAGGTGCTTGTTATTCGTTACTCAATTAAATACGAATTTTATGAGACAGCCTGCGAAGGACCTCATCGGGTGTCTCCCCAGGTGGCACATCAGGAAAATAAACTACTCACAGTAGACCTAAACTAAATATATAAATTTTTTAGTTTTGGAAACGTGTATTTATTTATGGCGCTCGGTTCTTATTGATATCTTTAATTTATTTCTTTACTGCATTACCAAACATTAGAGCACATATAAATTTCTAGCGTTATTAAAGTTTATAACCATTTTAATTATAAAAATTTTATATAATTGCTGTGTTGCTATAGCGATTGCATAAATTTAAACCCAAAATCAAATGATTTACATTTAATCGGAATTCTTGTATTTATTTACTTCCTCATTGATTGGAATACACTTATAATTATTAAATTGTCCGAGTATGCATTATTTTAAAAATAGATATGAATTATTACATTTATGTAAGCATTATGTTTCTCTTGTTATTTTTAAACTGCATTTCAAAATTTTAGTGATTTCTACAGGATTTAATAAACTAACATTGCAGGTATTTTTTGTAAATAACTTAAATGCGAATTTAAAAAATGTACGTTGTACGAGTAAGTACACAAAATTAGTATAAACTTTTGTTATTTTAAATGCTTATTTTTATAATACGAAAACGCTTTCATAATAATTTTGTAGGCAGTAAAAGTGTTTTTCTATAAAATGTTCTTCACTTAAAGAAAAAATTCTTGTTAAAATTGCTTTCTAAAAAGCGTAAAATTCGTTAAGAATGCTGTTTTGTCGTGAAATTGAATAGTAGTATCAGGTAATGGATTATCATTAAGGAAGGCCTAAGGTAAACCATTTTTGTGTATCATTAAATGTATAGTAGTGCATTATAACATATATTGTTTTGTGAATACATGAACATAAACATCGTAAATGTATCTATTTTATTTGACTATTGTTTTATTTTTCTACATAAGTTAGGGTCTAAGTAAAATGATACCTAGTTTGATCGATAAATGAAGAGAGTAAGTGTTACTTGTGTTTTAAATCTCTTTTGCATAATATTAGATTTACTAGGATAATGTGTAAATATATGTTAAGTGTACATAATATTAACAATTAGAAAATGTAGTAGAGTGCTAAGGTTTTATTTTGTTTCTATCAAACTTACTTGCTTTGAGGTGACCGTTTTTAATTATTAAGATCCCATAGACTAATGTATGTCAAAATTAGCGTTTCCCCGAATAAACGTACATTCAATTAACCGATGTATAGCTTAAACTCAAAACCTGCGAATGTTTAACCAGTAATGTATTTTTTCAAATATTTAGTAAGCGCTTTTCCAAAATACATGTTGCCCCAATGATCAATCCGCTTAGAATTAGATTAGAAAAAAAAACACGTGGGAGTACTTTCAAATGTTCGTAAATAATTTTCAAACAACTTCGTAAGTATTTCTGAAAATACAATGTTTAAGAAACCTGTATTTTGTGTATATATATTTATAAAATAAAAAAAAAATTGGAATTCGCACGTTTTATTTCTAACGTTTGACGTTCGAATTTGCTCCAAATTATACCTTTTTTAGAGACTGAAAAGACAACGGGTAAACAAAGTTTCTTATTCAATTTAAGAATCGATTATTTATTACCTAAAAAACTTTCCAGGGTGCCTTTATACTTACCCGGATGGAATTAAATCGAGTTTTAAGCACGAAAAATATTTTATAAAAAATTACAGTTTACATTGACTTCCTATTAAAAATGGATTTTGTAAATGCATCTTTGATATTCTATTAACTTAAAGAAAAGCGTTACATTGTTGTTTTTTGTTATGCAATTACTTACAAAGACCACAAACAGAAAAACGAAAGCTTTTTTTATTATTATAACGAAACCGCCGAAAATGATCATTTTTAATTTTGGCAAAACGTTTTACATTTTAACTCGAAATTGTATTTTTAAATCATTTAGCTTTATTTATCGTTTGTAATTTATAATTAATTTTGAAATTGGAACTAAAAAATTTGCATTCATTTATTTTAGAAATTAAAATTACTATTTTAATTACTAATATGTTTGTGAATACTTTAATAAAAGGTAAAAGAGATACAACTAAAGACAAAGCGAATTATACTACGTTAATGTATTTTTATGTTGCACACACATACGACATAATATTTTCCATGTGTGTGTTAAAGTGCAAAGCAATCTAAGCGATAGCTTTAATGCTAGTAACACATCAATGCCAATAAAGCCAAGATAATCCCGTACAGGGAGTAACACGCAACAAAAAGAACACCTGATGCAGCATTTCGCCTCTTATTCAGATCTCATCAGGAGGTGTATACTTAAGTGCGGTATACTAATGTACAAGATTAAAGCTATTCGCTTAAAATAGCGCTTTTGCATCTTTAACTGCACACATGCCGTTACAGTTAACTGTTGGCATTTTTTCTTAGTTTATACTATTCATACCTGTCAATGTTTACACGAGATGTCGCAAGACACACACATTTACTTATAATATACTCCGTTTATTCTTAAATTACTATGGATAGGAACTCCTTCAAATTGCTGTAGCCACTTGCAAATAAAAGAATTGTCATATACAAAACGTTTCAAGCGAAAATAGTATTTATGACTACAGCATTATAATGGAATTTCCTTTACACTCCCTGTTTACCTGTAATGCTATTGTATTCCTAAACCCCTACAGAATAAAGCAGAAGTTCTATAAAATTTTTTTATATTTCACGATGTAATACGTTTATAGAATCACGTACCTAATTTAAAACGGACACAATTCATACATTCCTTTATTTATTAAACTGCTCAGTTTAATGACATTTTTATATTGCAAAGTAGACGTCACAAAGAAAATAACTCATTAATCTGGCTTGTTATTTTGTCTTTCGTAATTAAGTAATTAAGGGAAATTACAATCATTAACGTTGTAGCAGATATATATATATATATATATATATATATAAAGAATTCAAATTTTGCATAGGTACTATTATACAGTATTGCAATTGCATTCGTAGTGTGTCTTATAATATGAGTTACGCAAAACATCTGCATAGAGAGGGTCGGCAAGTGCTACTTAACGTGTACGATTATTTTTGTGAACAGAAGGAGAACAATGGAGTGTTGTTAAGTGTAAAATCTGTTCAAGAGAGAACGGAGGCTGCGGTGGGAGTCAGCCAAAAACTGTTGTTTCCAATGTGGTCGCTTTGCGAAGTACAGGAGAAAATTTGGAACCTAAAAAAAGAAGAAAAATGAAGCTCAAAACCGAAAACCTGCCAGACTATGTCAAACGTGACCCACATCGTTACCCAAAGAAATAGGTTTCTACAAGAATTTGTTAAAAATTTTAATTCTTTGAATCGTAAACCATGCGTTTACTTAGACGAAACTTGGGTAATGAGCAAAGGCACAGATCGAACATCTTGGCAAGATGGTAGCAGCAAAAGTTTAATGCAACCCACCAAAACATCTTGCGGTAAGAGGTACGTGATAGTCCACGTGGGTACGGAAGAGGGGTTATCGGATGCAAGTTTATGTTTCGGGTCCTCCAACAAATCACTGGATTATCATGATTGCATGAATGCGGAGCTCTTCGAAAAGTGATTGGAGAACAAAGTTTTAAAGCAATTAGAGGAACCATGTATAATTGTTATGGATAATGCTCCCTACCATAGCAGAACGCTTCACAAAAATCCTTCTTCGACCTGGAAAAAGGAAGAAATTGCTCAATGGTTGAAGAACAATGGAATCAATTTTGAAGAAAGCTTACTAAAACTGATTTGTTGAATTTGGCAAGGCAAAACAAAAAGAAGGAAAAAATTGTTGTTGATGAGCTAATTGCATCCTATGGACTTGAAGTACTCCGCCTCCCGCCATACCATTGCCACTTCAACCCCATAGAAATGATATGGTCTATTTCAAAAACTTTCTATGACAAGAATATTAGTAAAACGTCAGGAAAGGAGGATGAAGTGTTGAGTACATGGAACCATGCATTACATCATGTAACTCCGGAAATGTGGAAAAGAGTGTTCAACACACTAATAAATTAATACAGAAACTTTTGAAGCAGAACGAGTTATAGATGAAGTAAGACCGTTAATTATAACGGACAGAGAAGATGAGGAAGCTGGTGATGCTGACTGCAGTTCCCAATCAGAAGAATTTATTTATAGCAGTACTAATGTAAAGTCATTAAATAAAAATAAAATGTAGAAGGAATGTTTGTAATTGTGTCTTTCTAAATTGTCCTTAATCAGTAAATAATGTATCTTGAAATAAAAAAAATGTTGTAAAAAATTCTTTATATATACTTATACTGTGACGTTGACGATACTAATTTCCCTTAATTATGTAATTACCTTAAGACAAAATAACAAGCCAGATTAATGAGTTATTTTTTTGTGAGGTCTACTTTGCAATATAAAAATGTCATTAAACTGAGCAGTTTAGAACTCTGCTTTTATTCTGTGGGGGTTTAGGAATACAATAGCATTACAGGTAAACAGGGGTGTAGAGAAATTCCATCATAATGCTGTAGTCGTAAATACTATTTTCGCTTGAAACGTTTTGTATATGACAATTCTTTTTATTTGCAAGTGGCTGGCCAGCAATCTGAAGGAGTTCCCTATCCATAGTAATTTAAGAATAAACGGGTATACGTAAAATCCGTAACTCAAACGCCATTCTGCCGTGCAGCGCTCGGCCGTGTTGCCAGATCGTATAAATACCTAATACATAACACTTTTCTCTGTTTACAAAAATGAACAAACAATACATATAACAAAATCATTACAATATTTAAAGAAAATGAGATGGTAAATATCTACGTGGAGGTCTTACGGACCTACCAGATTTCTTTGGCGTAACCGTACTGGACGGCGGCAACGACACATCGACGTTATCAGAACTACCTCGCTCTCTTTAAAAAAAAAGCCTTCATCATCTCTACCCAAAGGATGACTATCATCCGGCAAATTACTGCGTTTCAGCTGATTAATATGAGCTTTTCTGATGGTACCATCCATTAGTTTAACAAGGTAACACCTTTTTTTTTTTTTTTTTTTTTTTTTTTTTTTTTTAGTCACATTAAAACACAAGTGTCGAATTTATTAACATGACACTTGTCAAAGGTGAAAGCATAGATAAAGAAGTTCTAAGCTGATAATTAGTTATTAAACTAGCTGGTGACTTATTAGTCGATACATTCGGAGTAGTACGATGGGACAATAAACATTGCAATAAACGATTCTGCAAGGATATACTATTATTTTTAGAAGAAACATCGACTTCAATAACACCTTTTTAACTTCTTCAACCATGCGTTCTGCTTGTCCATTGAAATACGCACAATATGGAGAAATATGTATATACTTAACATTGTTTTTTAGTAAAAATTTTGAAAATCTTTACCATTAAAAGGTGGTCCATTATCCGACATAATTACTTGCGGATAACCAACGCGCAAAACATTCATTAAAAATGGAAAGCATTTTTGGTGTTGTGAAACCATCTACGATGAAGCATTCAATCCACTTCGAGAATTCATCAACTATAATTAATATTTTAGATTTAAAAGTGTCTAAGAAATCAATATGCAAGTGTTGCCAAAGCCCCGTTGATTTAGATAATGGAACTTAAACCTTGTTTTCATTATCTCGTTGTGTTAACTGACAAGTTTCGCAAGTAAATTCTTTTCGATATCATATCTAGATTTTCACCAAATAAATTCTCCTCAACATTTTTGATTTGACGATACCTATAGGGTGATCCTTGTGTAAGATTTCTAAGACATTATTTTTACAACAAATTGAGAAAAAAAATTATTAAGAACTCTATCCCTGACATTAGACAGTTTTCACGAATATTAAAAACTTAACTGGTTTATAAAAAATAATGAAACTCACTGGTACAATTTTTTCCCAACCCTTTTACCCTGAGGTACCTCTATTTTTGTGTTTCAGTGGATACAACTTTATAACTCAAGATAACATTTTCGAAATCATTACTTATTGAAAAACAATTTTTAATATTGGTAGTTCCTTCCACCGGCAACCTAGAAAGAGCATCAGCATTATCTGCGAACCTTTTTGTAGATAATGTCAAAATTATAAGTTGATAAAATTAACGCCCATCTTTGCAGTCTTGCGCTAGAAAATTGAAGGATACCCTTTTTTGAACTAAAAAGTGACTGCAAAGGTTGGTGATTAGTATGTAAGACAAATTTTCAATTCACTAAAAACTTATGAAAATATTTCACACTAAACACACAAGCTAAGGCTTCTCGATCTAAATCTACTGTAATTCTTTTCTGCAGCAGATAATGTGGTAGAAGCAAAACATATAAGATGTTCAATCCCTTGTACCAAATGATCCAAAGTTGCCCCCACACCATATCCACTACTATCCGTAGTAACAATCAAAGGTTTACTAGGATCATACGAAACTAACAAACTCTTATTGGAAATTGCACATTTGCCCTTGACAAAGGATTCCTCACAAGCACGAGACCAAACGAATGGAGTATTTTTGCGTAACAACGCATACAATGGAGATAACACATCTGCCGACATAGGCACAAATTGATGATAGAAATTTAACAATCCCAAACATGATTGGAGTTCACTAACATTTCTAGGAGCTGGAGCATGTCTAATACCTTTAACATTATCCTCAGACGGATGTAAACCGTTACCATTTAGCCTAAATCCCAAAATATCGATTTCGGTTTGAAAAAGTTTACATTTTTCCGGGTTAATTTAAAATTACAAAAGTTTAATTTATCCAATAGACAATTTAAAATACTTGAACACTCTTGTTTCGATGTAGCCCCTATTATAATATTAATCGAGATAACAGTTAACACCTTTAACATTGCGTAAAATTGAAGATCCAACTCACAAAAAAAATTACAGTTAACCATTGAATGTAAAATATCGTCGATACGTGGCAATGGGTAATGTTCGACATCAACAAAACGATTAAGGGTGACTTTCAAATCCGCACATAAACCTATGTCAACATTTTTCTTTGCTTTGCTTTGACTTTGCCACATACAGAAACTGGTTGATTGTTAGCAGGTAACAATTGAAGATTACATTTATCTAAAACGAAATTTTTCAAAAACTTATGGTATACAAAAATAGGTATTAAGGTAACCGCTGAACCACAATCAACAACAAAATTGATATCGTGCCGACATTCATTAACTTTAACACACAGCGAACTATCATCATCCAGGTCAATATTACTAATTATTACATTAACTCTTTTGCTACAAAATTTAGATATATGACCTTTATTATTACACAAAAATATTGCCAGTCTTTTGCAGGACACGCACCAAACTTATGGCTTTTTCCACAATTTCTACACCTATTATTAAATTTTTTACCAGTATGGTAGTTACGATTACTACCAAAATACTTCCTTCCGCTACCATCATTTCTACTAGTAGATTGTCATTAAGGATTACTATTGCTTGGAATTACTTTTTTACAGCATTGATTTGGCCTGGGTTTCCATGTCATGCAGAATCTTTACTGCTTCTTCAAACGTTAATTTTTTTTTCAGATACGTTATGTTTTAACAGGATTCATGTCTTTTAGTCCAACAATAACTAATCTCGGAGTGCTTCCTTTAAAAGTTACCGAAATTACACCTTGTTGACATGCGTTTGAATGTCACCACAAATTCTCTACAGGACTCATTTATACCTTCGCGCCTACAGTGAAATTTATACCGCTCTGCCACCTCTAAAATATTAGGAGCGTAGTGACTTTTTAAGGGTTTTAATTACATCTGCGAATGACTTACTCTTGGGTAGTTCTGGTGATACCAAATTTTTAAGAATGCTATACACTTTTGCACCTTATTAATACTAATAATGAGGTCTCTACAAATTTTGTTTAATTCAAAAAACAATTCCAGTCTCTCCATATAATTTTCAAAAGGTTCAACACCAATGAACGGTTCTACATGATCTAAAATTGCTCCCCGCACCTTTGTTTCGGGTATTTTAGGAATTTATCTGTGCATTGATCTTCTTTGTTTGCCATCGCTTCCAGAGGTAACGAATACTTGCCGGGTAAACCAACACGTTCTAACCACACTCTATAAACACCAAAAATATTACCACAATTACTATTTGTTTTATCCTCGTCGCCGCATAATATGTTTGCGAATACTTTAATAAAGGTAAATTGAGATGTAACTAATAAGACTACAAATTATACTACGTTAATGTATTTTTTATGTTGCACACACACATACGTTATAATACGTGATAATTGTCTACAAAGCGCCATTTCCCCCATCAAGCCTAATTGTGTTGCCAGATCGTATAAATACCTAACATAATACATAACACTTACGTTTTAACGTGTAACAGTTTAATAATATTATTTATGTAATCAATGACAAACGCATGATTTTTTGTAACGAATGTGATAATTGCCCGGGACGAGCGAAGCGATAAAAATCATGTTTTTGTTACGTGTTACATACAATTTTTTTTTCTAATTTTGATAAAAAACAGAGTAAACGTTAAATTGAACGTACACGTATATGCAGTACATAATGAAATTGCTTTTCAACTATCATGTTAACACATTCCCATTGTTATGTTGTTATGTTCTCAATTAGTTTTTGTTGCTGTCGACTTAAGGCTGTTTTATCACTTTGGACAATTTCAGATTTCTAGTATGCAGTTCACTATTTTTATTTCTTGTTACTTAAATAGCTATTTGTTGTTTTTTGTTTCTAAAACTGTTAAAATGCACGTCATGTACAAAAAAAATTTGACATGGAACAATTCAACAATATATTATTTATCTATTAATATTAATCGGCATTTCCAAGTCTCGGCCTGTTGCGCTCAGAAATATGTCGCGCAGAGTCGAGAAATTTGGTCTTATAAGAAAATCCATTTTTTTATTATTTTACGTTTTGATTAAATTAAATACAACGAAGACAAAAATGTTAAAAAATAGTTCCTGCATGACATAAATAATAATGTTAGCTATATGTTTGTGCAAAATCAGGAAACATTTCTAAAATGAGCGAGATAAATTTACATAAACTTTATTTTTTCCCTGTTTGAACAGCCTTAAGGTTAGTTGAGCTGAAGGACTTCAAATCACTAATCTATAATAGGTTGTTTCAATTTTCTAACAAAGGTTGCAGACACAATTTTGATCTAATGTTACTCTGACACGGCAACAAATTTGTTTCTAAACTAAATAGATATAAATTTCTTCTTCTTTCTTTTTCTTCTTTTATTATAGGCATCAGCCTGTTTTCTTCAGGGTCTTATTTGTGTTTTACATTTCCTCTGTTGTGACACCCTGGTTTCTAACCATTTCTTAGCTCCATATGTCATTAACGGTCTTATTATTGCCTTATATATTTTGTCTTACTCTCCATTGACATATATTTGTTTTTCCATGTGACGTCTTTGAGGTAACCAGAAGTTCCCAATCTTTGCATTGCGTAATGTTTTACTTCTATCTTCAGATTGCGTTCACTGGAGATGATAACTCCCAATACTTTATGGTCATGACCTGCTCGATAATTTTTCTTTCAATTTTCAATTTGCTTCTAATGGGTTTTTAGATATTGTTAGAGTCTTTGTCTTTTTTACAGATACTTCCACATTATAAGCCTTTGCTGTTGTGACCAGTTTATGAAGCATGTATTGGAGTTTACCTTTCGTATCGGCGATAAGAACCGCATCGTCCGCATAACAAACTATGTTGATGTCTTTTCTTCCCAATCTATACCCTGGTAATTTTTAACATTTTGAACTATTTTGTCCATAATCGCTTTAAATAATACCGGACTTAAGGAGTCGCCTTGTCTAATTCCTGACTGTGTGTCTATATCTTCTGAAAGTCTGCCATCCACCTTTATTTTCGTTTTGTTTCTGTATTTATTTCTTCAATTAACTGTATTAGCCGCGGTGTTATATTCTTTTCATCTAAAATTTCTACTATGTCTTGTAGTTGTACTCGATCGAATGCTTTTGTTAGATCTACGAAACACATAAAGCAGGCTTGGAGAAATCAATCGCTTTTTTCAACTACTTGGCGAACTATGAAGGTAGCGTCTGTTGTGGATTTGATTCTAGCAAAATTCTTGTTGTTCTTGGTTATTTTTATAAAAGGTTTTGTTAAGAATGTTCTTGGTTAATAGTTTCTAAGTGCAGTTAAGTAAAATGATTTCTCTATAATTTTCAGATTTTTTCTGTCTTCTTTTTAAATAAAAGATTGTTGTACTTGCACTTCCATTCTTCCGATATTTTCCTCGATTTATTATAATTTGGTACAGTGTTGTCATGTGTTTAATAAGATAGTCACCCTCATATTTTAGGAGTTAGTTATTTATGCCGTCCGGACCGGGTGTTTTCCCGTTTTTTAACAACCCATTTTCTTTTGGTAAACGCTTACCAATATTCTTCCTTGATTTGGCTTATTTTTATGTTTGCTAAATTTTTTTCGTGAATATATATGTTTTTGTTTTTACTAGATTGTGTTCTTTTATATTTCATGTATGCTTCCTTCTTTCTTGCGGGAATATCTTTAACTTCTTTTGTAATAGGATTTTGTTTTGTGATGATGTTCTGCTCACTTTTCTCTTGCCAAGCGCTTTTTTTGCAGCCTAAACAATGCCAGTTTTTTTTTGTGCCATGCATCTTCCACTTCATCTTCCTCCACAATTGAGTCATGCTCTATGGCTTGTTTTAATCTGCGCGCATACAGATCTTTCATTGCGTCACCTTCCATTAGTTCTATGTTTAACCTTTCAGTATATTTTACTGTCTTTCTTCTCATTGGTTGGTGTTGTATTTTTATTTCACCTAGGAGCAGGTGATGATCACTTTCAATATTGGCTGAATTCAGTGTACGTACATCTAGGACTTGACTAAGTGTGATATGTCTATTGGTTATGGCATAGTCTATGACGGACTGTTGACCTCTCGTGTTTCCTCTATGTATATTTATACTGCCATTTATGGTCGAAGAATGTGTTGTTAATTCTAAACCTATTTTGGCTGCAGAAGTCGATTAGCATTTCTCCATTTTCGTTTTGTATGCTTTTGTTGATGCGTTGTTTGACGCCCGGTATAGGTCGTTCTCATTCTAGCGTTTAAATCGCCCATTACAATTATATTGTCATTTTTTTACATAAAAAAAGATTCCATTCTCATTCATTCAGTGTTGATGAAATTGAAAATAAAAGTATAACCACTAGCGCTTTTAAAGTAGGATGACTTTGATTTATTAGAACAACTGGATGATCCTAAAATTTGGGCGAGTGGCGTTATTGTTAGGCGTTTTAATTTTTTTCGTCCACGGACTAAACAAACAACAAAGCCATAATTCAAGGCGTTACTACTGAAAAACAACAAAATATTACTCGGAAGATACAGCGGTGATGTACAAATTACCTTTACACATTTAAATATAAGAAGTATTCGAAATAAAATTAACACATTAAACACATATCTTTTTAGAAATAAATTTCAAGTTGTAGGGTTTTCGGAAACATGGTTGACTCAGGGAGAAATTAATCTTTATAATCTAACTGGTTATAATCTGGCGTCCCATACATCCAGATTGACTAGTCTTGGAGGTGGAACAGCTTTTATTTGTGCAAAATATAATTTTTTTTTTTAAAATAACTAAAATCAATAAATTAGGCAATGAACTTACAGGAGTGACTGATACACCAAAAACTTGCATTGACAACATATTCACTAATATTACTAAAACCGAGTCGAAAGTAATTGACACTAATCTATCAGGATCATTTTATGCAGTGCGTAACGTCTGCAATGGTCAGTGAACTGCGCAAGTAAAGTAAATACCCCGTTTAGGATATTCAACACTAAGAACAATGAAAGTTTTCATAGATATTTAGTTAATGAAATTTGGCAAAATGTGTACTTATGTACAGATATTAACCAGGCCTATTCTACATTTTTTGGTATATTTTATAGATACTTTAATCTTGCCTTTCCTAAAAACGAAAAAGAAATAAATTTCGTAAATTTTCTACTAAAAATAGCATCAGTAAAATATTAACAATTGATAAAGATATCGTTTTTTGGAAAATCAAATTGCGTATGAAGTGACTCGTGATACAAATTTTAAAAAAATCTTAAATGCAATTAAAACAGAATATAAATTAGCTCAAACTAAAAAGCGTCAAGAATTAAATAAATTATACGTATTAGAACACGGTACCAATTCCTCGAATAAATCAAAAGCAATCTGGAAAATAATTAAGGATGAGATTGGACGAAATGGGAAAAAGCCTATCAAAATAATGATTTAAGAGCAGATGACTTTGTCAAATACTTTTCGACAATTGCAAATGAAATATCGTCTTCAATAAGTACTAATAATCGACAACACAACATTCAAATGCCACCACGCTCACAACTGTCAATGTTTTTAAAACCTATCAATGAGGTTGACCTACATTCTACAATCAAAATTTAAAATCAAACACAACAAAAGACACTCATTAAATTACCTCGAATTTAATTAAAAAGCATTCTAATTTGATTCTTAAACCATTAACTTTCATTATAAATCTGACATTTGCGTCATTTGGTATATTTCAGAAGACCTAAAGCTATCAAAACTAATTCTTATATTTAAATCGGATGATGTAAATGAAGTAGGAAATTACAGACCTATTGCTGTATCTTCGATATTTTCAAAAATATTCGAAAAAGTAGTTGCGGCGCAACTATTAAGCCGCTTTGAAAAAACAAAATATTACACAAAAACCAATTTGATTCCGTAAAGGGAAATCCACAACACAAGCTGTATTGAAACTTATTGCATTATAACACAGGCATTGAAAAATAGTAGGGTTCTTGTAGCTGGGTTTAGTAAAGCATTTTGTGACTAATAGAAAAACTTGAACACTATGGTATTTGTGGTATTGTGTTAGAATATTTCAAAAGCTACTTAAAAGATAGATATCAGTTTGTATGTTATAAAGGTTATAAAGGAGTTCTAAGGAGGTGTTTAATAGAGGTGTGCCACACGGTAGTGTCCTATTTCTAATCTATATAAATAATGATCTTTGCTCAAATTTAGAATCTCATACGGTATTATTCGCATATGAAACAACCATTATTGATAATTCTTACAGCCATAAATTGTGTCTTGATATTATAAACCCCAACTGAATAAAGCGGAAATTTGGTTCAACGCAAACGAACTCAAGTTAAATGTGGATAAAACAAGTTTTTAGAATTTGGTTTTGGTAAAAGTATTACGAAATCAAAATCAAAATTCTTAGGAGTAACGATATGCTCATCCTTGACTTGGGATGATCATATAGACATCTTAGAAAAAAACTATTTAGCAGTATTTATGCCATAAGAAAAATTAGTAATTATGTCGACGAAAGCGCTTCCATAATTGCTTACCATTCCTATTTCACAGCTGTACTGTCTGTTAGCCTGGTGTAGCACATCCAAAGTCAATATCAATAAAATATTTAAACAACAAAAAAGCCATCCGCGCTATTGCTAAGGTAAATCATTTTGAAAGTTGCGTTGACTTCTTTCGTAAGTACTCAATTATGACTTTGTTGCATCATTTTTACTCACTAATGCATAAAAACAAACATGCAATTATTTACTAATCTAGGATCGGAACATGTATATGATACTAGACATAGAGATCACTTAGCTATCCCTTTTCAGATTGTGCGCGACTGAAAAAACTTTTTTAAAATTTTTAAATGTTTGTTTACAAAAACCATAAGAAAATGTACTGTATAATTGTTACTACGACACATATTTTGTTTTCAACCAAAGATGCATTCGCTACAGTTGTCAATGTAATGAATCGTTTATAAATATATTGTTGTAAATTTTATTTTATTGATATTTAATAGATTTTTATATTTTATACATTGTAATTATTTATCTACTAAGGACATTTTTGTAGTTATATGTATATCTCTAATTTATTGAAATGTGCAATGTAATTAATGAATGATTAAGATAAAAAAAATAAATTAAATCCATATAACCTCAAACAGTAAACATGATTCGAAAATACCAACTGCTTTCAATTTTAAAAATCTTATTATGATTCAAATACTTTGAACCTAGACGTAGATTGCAAGAAGTTGCACATTGCGACAAAAATCAAACTTACACGCTTATGCTACGCTTTTCTCATTGGTGGATCGGTTTTAGTCTAAACTATAAATCAAAACTACGAACATCTTGTGACTTTCTCTCTGTCTATTGGGCGGTTGTTGGTGCATCAAAAAGCTAAAAAGTACACGTAAAAAATATCAACATGGTTTCAATAGTGCAAGGTAAATTAGTTGTGAAATATAAATTCGACCAATTTCGCCGTAAGTGTTTTTATGCTATGTTTGTTACAGTTTCCAAGTAGTTGTATTAACTTCTAATTACAAATTATGCTTTAGCAAAGTTTTGATGCCATTCATAACATCATTTAAGTTTCCCTATCCAACGTTTGGGGAAATACTCTTGTTTTTGCACAAGTGTTTTTAACCTTTTAAGTGATGATCCCGCAAATTGAGTTAAAAAGGACCTCATACTCTACTCATACCTTACTGTTTGGATAATTCCTGGGGGCGCTGGAACTAGCAATTGGGAATCTTTGCTATACAAAACGTGCCGACTACCACAATGTCGCCTACCTCCAGGCTGCAAAGGCCGATTATACTCCACCGTTGTGGGTCATGCACGCTGCTTTCCTGCTATTACGAAGGAAACGATCTGCTTCCAAAGCTTGATCGTCTACATCCTCCTCAGAGAAATCCTACCGACCTTCTAGTAGCTGTCAACTGGTTCTCGTTAGCAAGAACCTTCCTTATCAGAACTACATGCATTAGTACACAGCTTCAAGTTTATTGTTTAAGAAACCTATGCATTCGGAACTTAATTACACGTGACATTAAGCTTTTTTCCACTAGCTCTATCAAGAGCTGGGGCGCTTTAAATAAAGTAGGTGAAGCTAAAAACAAAAGGCTCCTTTGGGTTGGCGGGAGCTACGTACCGAATTTTTGAATCCGAGTTTAATCCTAGTTTTTTAGAGTCACCGTGTGTTAAGTGACGTGTGTACGTCAAGTTTCCTTAATCAACTAATCAGAATTGGTACGTTAACGTTAATTTGGGTATAACAAACAAAAACTTACCTGAATTAAAAACATATTTGATCTGGAACTCCAATTATTTTAATTTGTTGCTAATGTACGCAAGTTTCATGCGACAAGAATCTCTTACTTTTCCCAGATTCTTCTAATATTTTAAATTGTATTTGCTATATTTATATCATTTTTGTCTCTCTGATTTGTGTTTGTTGTAGCGTAGTAGACCTTAAGTAAAACCTATTGAATTTCTGTTGGTCAGTTTTATTGCTCTCTGTTACCCAGCAGGTAGCGCCTCGTTACGCAGCAGTTTATTTATTTCAGATTCCCTCAAGAACCTCCTTTATCTCACCGAATAAGCCGGACACTGCTTTTGTGTTAACTAAGTACAGGATCTCTCCACAAATTTAGTGCGCTACTTTGAGCCAAATATTATTGTTTTTTCTTTTCTAGGTTGCATCGCTTAGAGCCGTCACTATTTGTTTGTTTAAGTCCGTGCTTAGTTGGCAGCAGTGTCAATCGACAGATTCTTGAGGGGCTGAGAAAAACAGCTGCGCAACAAGACCTGATGTCGCCAATTGGTTTAAGATCTACAACAAATACAAATTATTAGAGACAAAAATGATATAAATATAACAATATCCGCCAAAATATTAAGAAGAATCTGGAGAGATTCTGTCGCATGAAAAGCTTGCGCAGCTGTGCTGGCAACAAAATATTGGAGTTCAGATCCATGTTACAATTCAGGTGAGACTGTTCTTGGAAGTGTGATAACGTACCAATTGGCAGTGTTGAAACGACAGCCACACGGCACTTACACGGTGACAAAAGCGTTAAACTCGGACTAAAACTTCCCGCCTGGAAGCACTGACGGCGCCCAGCTCTGGAAAACTGGCTGGCAATCACGTGTAATCTTCCGAAGACAGACAGCAAACAACAAACTTGGCTGTGCTCGCTGGACCGATAAGGTTCGCTGCTAACGAAACCGGTGACAGCTACTAGAAGGTCGACCAAGCTGATGAGGCGACAAGCACAGGCACCAGATCGTGACCAGCGGGAGCACGGCGTGCGCGACATCGATAACACGCTTCAGTAGGCGGCACCGTAGTCGGCACGTTGCTGTAAGGACCAAACCCTTTTTGCCAAAACAATGTTGCTAAACGACAGACAGAAAAACTAAGATGACCGTTAATAACTCAAAGCCCGTTGCTAAAACATACGTTGTAATTAAGTTAATACAACCGCGAAACAACTGTGAAATAACAAAACTGCTACGAGAATGATCGATTCTGTTCACGCTATTACGCGGCCAATGCTGCGACCGATATTTACGTAACCAACCCACAGCTTTAACCAACAACTTCGCAATAAACGAAAATGCAAGATGATAAACCGATCCTGTGAAAAAGCGTAACATCTGCTGGTAGTGATTTAATCGCAACATGCAACCTCGGGAGTTCAGTATTTTATAATAAGACTATAAAGGAAAGCGGTGGTATTCCTCGAATCGCTGTTTACTGTTTGAGTGCTATAGATTTAATTTGACCGCAAATGTAATCATTCATTACGATTACGTGCACATTTCTAAATTGAAGACTGTATATAACTTTAAAATATCGCCAATGAAAATATTACAATGTATAAAATATAAAATCTATTAAATATCAATAAAATAAAATTTACAATATAAGCGATTCATTACGATGACCACTGGCGAATCATCTTGGTGAAATTTAAATATTCGTAGTAACGAACGCGCAGTACATTTTCTTATGGTTTGTAAACAGGCATTTAAGGTGCAAAAGTTTTCCGGTCGCTGAGATAACTAAGTGATCTCATGTCTGTCATATACATGTTCGATCTAGATTAATAAATGGTAAATGTTCAGCGCATGTGCATTAGTGATAAAATGATGCAACAAAGTCATGGTGTGCCGAGAAGTCAACGCGGCTTTCGTGACACGCAGCAATAGCGCGGATGGCATGTTTTGTGACTTTGGATGATAACGCCAGACGATGCAGCTGTGAGCAGGGAATGTGGCACAATTGAAACTCATGTTTTTATAATTTCTTGTAATAAATGCTGCTTCAAATAGTTTTTTTCTAAGATGTGATCATCTGAGAATCATTCTCTAAATTTTGATTTTGATTTCATGGCCTCTTGCAAACAAATTCTAAAAAACTGTTTTACATTCTGCGATGAACATTTCCGCTTTGGCGGATGAAATTTATCAGAACAATTATAACTATGTACGATATCAATAATGAACGTTTCATCTGCAATTCGTATGAATTCAGAACTGACAAGATCATTGACTATAGATTAATGAGACATACCGTGTCCTCTAAACCCAGAACTCCTTTATACCTTATAACGCAAACTGATATCTATCTTTTAGGCTTTTATTCTGTGCAAATACCAGCGAGTGTTCAGAGACCCTCTATTGATCAAGTAACTATGACCAGCTGCCTGTGACCTGTGCAATGAGATTCAATGCAACTGTGTTAATGGACTGCTATCCCAATGTTTTGGCTCAATGATATTGTTTTTAAACGGCAATGGTGCGCCGCAGCCTCGAATATTTTGAAATCGAGAAGATCTGGCAATAGATCTGTAATTTCCTGTTACATCATCAATATAAGAACGACCCAACTTTAGGTCTTCTGGAAACCAAATGACTACTGAAATCGGGCCTATAATGAAAGTTAATGATTTAAATCAGGTAGAAATTAAATTCGAATGTGGTAATAATTGATGTTTATTTTAAATTTTGTTGGCAAATAGTCAACTCTCGATACTAAAACATTGACAACGTGGCAACCCAATATTGTGTTAATCGATGCCAATGAACATTTCGATGACATTAATCCCATTTCGTCAACCTCATCATATTCGAGGGTGGCGTGTTCCTAATCATCTCGAACATTCTTGACTTTGTTGAAACGAATTATATTCTGTTTTAATTGCATTTAAGATTTTTAAAATTGTCGCAGTCACTAAATACGAACTATTTTCCAAACTGATATCTTTATCGGTATTTACTGATGCTATTTTAATAGAGAACTACGAGGTATTTCTTTCCAGAGAACAGATAAGCGTATAAACTGCCAAAAAGAATAGGCTGGTTATGCATGAAATGCGATTTGCCAAATTTCATTAAGCAAACTATCTATGAAAACTTCTTGTTCTGATGTTGAATATCCCCTGAATATTTACGCGCAGTTCGCGACCGGGCGTTGCGCACTGCGTGATCTGATGGGTGATGCCCTGGGCTCATTTAATGACTGTTAGTGAATTTTTTGAGAATATATCATCGCTCCTGTAGTTCATTGCTGACCAATGATTTTGGATTATTTTAAAAATTATATTTGCACAAAAAGCTGTTCCAGTCAATCTGGATGTGGGAACGCCAGGTCTAACCGGACAGGTATAGGTGTTTCTCCTGAGTCAACCATGTTCAGCAATTATTTCTGAATATGTGTTTAATGTTGGTATTTCGGTATACTTCTTATGACTAAGTAATGGCAAAAGGCTGTTGTGCTGTCTTCCGAGTAATATTTTGTTGTTTTCAGTAATGGCGCAACAGATATGGCTTTGTTGTTCATTTAATCCGTGGACGAAAAAATTAAACGCCGCCACTCGCCATCAGTTGTTCTGGCGTCAAAGTCACATCTACTGCGACCTCGATTTCATCAACACTGATGAATGAATCTTTGCATGTTTAGCAATGGAGCGATTTGCGCTGTGATGAGAACGACCTACCAGGCGTCAACTGCATCAACTCGCTGCTGAAAATGGAGAAATGCAATCGACTCTGCGGCAAAACTAGGACGTGTAACACGTTCTTCGACTGCCAGCGATATAAACTCATGGGAAGCCACGAATCGCAGTCCGTCGCCAATTGCTCGCCGCCAACCAACAGACAGTCGAAGTCTGCGGCCACACTGATTCGGCAATGAAAGTGATCATCACCTGCTCTAGGTGAGCAAAAACGCAACCAATGAAGAACGATGAAAGGTTAAACATAGAACTGGAGACGACAATGAATGTATGCGCGCAGTGGTAAACGGCGAAGTGAGCCGCAAACAAAATCTATTACAAAAAGGATTAGATATTCACGAAAGGCATACATGAATATAAAGAACACAATCTAGTAAAAGCAAAAACTATGCGAAAAAACGGCAAATATAAAATGGCCAAATCAGGAAGATGTTAAGCGTTACCAGAAAATGAGTTGATGCGACAGGCTACCGATCAACGGCACTCTAAAATATGATTGACTATTAAACATGACAACACTGCCAAGTATAATAAATCGAGGAAAATATCGGAAGAAATGAAGTGCGGTAACATCTTTTATTTAAAAGAACGAAAAAATCTGAAAATATAAGAAATCATTGCCAACTGCGCCGCTGGTAACCAGAACAACAAAACCTTTATAAAACGAAAACAACAGAATTTTGCTAGAATCAATCACGGCAGGCGCTACGCTGGTAGCCAGAAACGAAAAAGCGATTGATTTCTCAAGCCTGCCGCGTTTCGCCAGATCAACAGCATTCGATACAACTGAACGCCGAGCAAAATTTTAGATGAAAAAGTACTGGCGCGACAACAATTGGTGAAGAATAAATACAGAAACAAAACAATAGGTGAATAACGAAAGATATAAACACACAGTCAGAAGGCCAGGCTGAGCGACATAAATCTGGTATTATTTAACGATTATGGACAAATAGTTCAAAATGTTAAAAAATACCGGGAATATAGATTAAGGAAAGAAAGACATCAACATGGACAGACGATGCGACCTTAACTCGCCGATACAGGCAAACTCAATACGTAACATAACTGGTCTGGCTGGCAAAGGCTGCCAGTAATGGAGAATCTGAACAAAGAGGTAAAACAACAAAAACCATTAAGCTTTAAATTGAGGCCAGCTTCTCGGCATGACGGGAGTTATCATCTCCAGTGAACGCAATCAGATAAATGCGCAATCTGCCCAAAGACGTCACATGAAAACAACAGAGTGAACAAATAAGGCAATAATAAGACCGTTAGCTGAAGGCTAAGTTGGGCATAACTGGGTGTCACAGCAGAAAACACAAATAGGCGTGAAGAAAAAACGGGCTGATGCCGTAAGAAGAAAAAGAAGAAGAAAAAGGGCCCATGGTTGGTTTAAATTAGGGCCCATTGCCGTATTACAATGGCATTAGACATATTGTGTTCTGGCTGCTGTTAGAAACCAATGTTTATTATTATTGATCGAACTCTTCAGCTCAACTAACAGGCTCTTCTCCTGAGGAATATAAATAATTTATCTCGCTCATTTAGGAAATGTTTCCTGATTTTGCAAACATATATGTGTGTATGTCATGCTGAGAAGCTATTTTAAATTTTGTCTTCGTGTATTTGTTTGTCAAAGGCAGCAAAATAATAAAAATGGTGCTATAAGACAGAATTTCGACTCCTGCGCGACGCTGTCTGAAGCGCAACTGAGCAGACTTGGAAGCCGATAAATAATATATTGTTAATTGATGATATCGATTTTGTACATGACATGCGACGAAACAAAAAAACAACAAGCCTATTTAAGCTAAACAGAAAATAAAGAACCACTGCAAAATCTCGAGGTAATCCCAAAGTAAAACAACCTTAAGTCGACAGCAACAAAACTAATTGGCATTTATAACAACATACAATGAATGTGTTAACATGATATTAGTGCTAATTTCATGTAATACTACGCTCACTCATGGTTTTGCGTTCGTTCTTTGTTTGCTGTTTTTATCAGGTAGAAAAAAATTTGTATGTAACAAAACATGATTTTTAATAAGCAACTCGTCCTGACCATACATTCGTTAATGCGTTTAATCGTGAGCCATAAATATGATAAACTGTTACACGTTAAAACAGCAAGGGTGATATGTATTCATGTTAGTATTATGCGATCTGGCAACTGCTTAGGCGATGGAAACGCTATGGGCTGGTATCGCGTATTAACGTAATGTGATACGGCAAAAACATTAACCAGTATAATTTGTAGTCTTATTAACATCTCGTTACCTTTATTAAATGATGCAAACGCTATGCGGCGACGCGGGCGCCAATTATGTTGGTGTTTATAGAGTATTGGTAGAACGTTGGTTACCGGCAAGCCCGTCGTTACCTCTGAAGCGATGAAGCAAAGATCAATGCTGAATAAATTCTAAAAATACCCGAGGCTGGAATGCTGTGGCGACTGTGTGCCATGTGTTGAGAACATGGAGGACTGGAGGTGTTTTGAATTAAACAGGAACTGAGACCTCATTAGTAATGGAGTGCAGAATGTGCGGTGGTATCCTGGGGAACTGCAATCATCGCGGGCTGTATTAAAACCCTTAAAAAGTCGCTGCGGCGGCGAAACATATAAATGACTTGCCGAGTGTGAGTCCTGTGTGGTGACGACCAGGCGCATGTAATTTCGACGGCTTTAAGGAAGATGGTTGTCGGCGGACTAAGACATCAGTCGTTAAACATTATCTGAAAAAGAATTAACGTTTGAAGAAACGTGGAATTCTGCATGTTATGACGGAGCAAATGCTGCAAAAGAGATTCAAGCAATGTAATGACAATCTGCAGTAGAAATGATAGCAGTAATCTGCGGTAAGGAACAATAACAGGTAATGAAAGTAATGAGCAAAGTTGTGCGTGTCTGAACTGGCAATATTTGACCAATGATGGTCGCCATAATACACAGCAAGACAATATGGTGGTAATATTGACACCTGGATGATGACCAGTTCTGTGTTAAGTGTGAATGTCGGCACATTTGTTGACCAATGGTTCAGCGGCCTACTAATACGACACGCCGCAAGTTTTGAAAAGGGCTGGATTTTAAACAAATGTGTCAGTGTTACCACAATCAACCGGTTTCTGTATGTGGCAAAGTCAGAAACAAAGCAGAAAATGTTGACATAGGCTATGTGCGGATTTGAATCGCCCTGTCGTTGTTGTCGACATTACCCGACCGCCGCATTCCATTCAGTTAACTGCTGTTTTGTGGTGGTCATGCAATGTTAAAGGTGACCAACTGTTAGCTCTCGATTAATGTTATAATGGGGCTACATCAGTGTTCAAGTATTTTAGAGCCCGATGGATAGGGTAAACTTTAATTAACGGAAAATGTAATGAAGCCGGAAATCGATATTTTGGATTGAGCATCCGTCTGAAATGTTAAGGTATTAGATCCTCCAGCCCTAAAACTTCGTAGTAAACTCAGCCGACCCCAATTGTTCTCATCGAGCCCCGACGCTCTTCTATTGTATGCGTTGCTACGCAAAATATTCCGTCTCGTAGCATGAAGAAGAATCGCTGAGGCCAAATGTACAATTTCCGATAAAGCTGTTGGACTCGTATGATCCCTGTGGAAGCATTACTGCGAATGATGAAGTAGATATATTGGAGGCTGGCAGCTCGACGAAGGTCGGGCTCTTATGTTTTGCTTCTACTACGTATCGAAAAACGGTGTTAGATCGGAAGCCACCCAGCGTTTGGTGTGAAATATTTCATAAGTTTTAGTGGTGAAGATTTGATGTACGCTGCAATCTGCCTTTGCGGTCTTTAGTTCGAAAAAAGTATCCTTCAATTTTCGCGCAAGACTGAAATGGGCGTTGGTATCGGCTTATGGTGCCCTACATTAAGGACTATGCTGATATGATGAAGAACCACTAATATTAAAAATTGTTTTCAATGGCGATTTCGAAATGTTATCTTGGTGCTAAAGTGTATCCCTGGTACAAAATTCATTAATTAGGTGCAGTATTTCATTATTACAAACCGGTAAGTACAATGACCGTGAAAACTGTCTAATGTTCCGGGGATAAATAACATTCTCAATTGTTGAAAAGCTAATAGAAATCTTACAAGATATCACGCAAATATCGTCAAATCCAAATGACCGGCGAAATCGCTGCGTCAGATATCAGCGCAGGCAGTGTACAACGGGTGAAACAGGTTTAAAGACCAGTATCTAAATCAAAGAGACTTTGTCTTTGCTGCATATTGACACTAAATCTAAAATATTGAGTAACAGGTGACATCTCAAGTGAACCAATCTTCATTAATGAATGTAATACGTAACTTGG